>PNEQ01019507.1:78901-134813 GCA_003012365.1 Medauroidea extradentata
TCCATCTTACCCTAGGCTGTTGGATGATATAGCAAAAAAAAAAAAAAAAAACTGAATATGTCCCAATATTAAATACAAAGAAAACTTTTGTAATTAGTTTAAATTTGTCATTTAAACTGGTGTTTAAAAATAGCCACAATAGATAGTTATTTGACAGTACGATATAACGTTATATATGAAATCACACTCTTAGCAACTCTCCGTCAAGCAACGGGGTATTTTTCTAATGATGGTTGTTTTAAGCATATTTTAAGTCTGGAAAATTTTCTTGTGTGATTGATTAATTATATATGTAAATGTAGAAAGTAAGGATCCTCTATTTTATTTGATAACAATATCCAGCAAACCATCAAGCCGTGTTTAAATGTATTTTTATATTTTCATAATCTGTAGAAATTAATTTAGTTGTAACGGGGAGGAAGAAACTTAACGGGAATAATTAGGGAAATATTTTCCTGTGTTTTTTGCTTACGTAAGTGGGTTGCTGTACTTTACCCTCATAGACAAAAAAAAAGTTAAAAAATTACTGACAAAGTGGTTGCTACTTGACTGGAAGTTTCTGTTTTCTGATTAAAGAACGGCGTTTTATATCAAATTTATTTCAAAATTGGATGTTTTGTCTTTTAAAGTTCATGTGTAATAATTCCCCTGGTGTTTCAAGTCTTGTTTTATGAGTTTAAAACTTTCCTGATTCTAAAGCATGTTTGAAATCTTTAAGACATCAGCTTCTAAATGCCGTATGGAAAAGAAAACTTACGTAAAAACGACTCTAACAGTGGTACTTGTAATAATATTTTCAGTGATATGTGCCTCCATAAAACGAGTGTACGATGCAGCTATCTAGCGGATGGTGGCAGAACTACGACAGGAATTATCTTCCTCCCTTTTCCCACCACTTCTCCGTTCGTAAAACTTTTTGTTATAGTCTTTATTTTGAGGGATATATTGTGTTGGTTATATATTTTTAAGACGATGAACTGAGAGAATAGTGTTGACAATGCGAATATATCTGTATCACCACCAAGTTATAGAGTTCGGATGAAGTCGAGGGAGTTAATGAATTAATCTCTTCCCCACATAATATTTCGACGGGAAAAAATACAAACGACATGTAGGCCTGAGTTAGTGGCGTATCCAGAAGGGGGGCCAAGAGTGACAGCCCCCCCCCCCTTTTCCAAAAAAACGAAAGACTTAAATTTAAAAATATTAATCCTAATGCTGCATAAATATATTTATGAATGCTTTCGGCAATTTAATTACTAAAATGTTCACAAATACATGATGTAGGTTTATTTTAAAAATAATAATAATGTGTCTAGTCCACTGGAAGCTGGAATTATGTGTATTTTGTACTTAACTGCAAGAATTCACTTCCGAGTCAAAGCCTCTCTCTCTCCCCCGTCCATTTTTTTATTTTATTTTTTTTCTGAGTGCTGTCTCTTGTCACAGCAGGGTTGTGGGTTGGCCAGCCGCTACCTACCTCTTGAGCCAAACCCTTTAAACAGGAACTAAAGGGCGTGCCGAGTTTGGTATCAACGTGACCTGACTCTAGTCCACTGCCGTGCTCTAGTCTCAGTCTGTATTCTGAAGATATCACTTCTGCAGTGCTGTAATTGTCTGTGCCACATTTGCTTTTTTGAGCCGTTTCTAAGCTGCTTAAAATGTAATTTTATTTTTCGTGAAGTTACGTTGCACAAAAGTTTTGATATGTGTTGACAAAAAAAGAAAAGGAAGAAATATATTGTCATATTTTATCAAAGTGCCGAAGCAAGATGGAAGGGAAGATGACGATGCTGGTGTGATGGTTCCGGTGAGGTTTAAAATTAATTACTTCATTGATGTATGAACAGATAAATTGTTGCTTATTATTACCGTTAATCGGGGAATTTTAACTCTGCGGGGATAACTTTGTCTTGCTATATGTTACATTTTTTAGTTCTGAGGTCATTTTGTGAATGAACAAATTGTTGGGGTCGAGTGTTTAAAAACTACATTTGTATAATCCGGTTAAAAGTTTTAGAGAAACTACAAAACCTAATAATGTGAGTGAAATAAAGTTACTTTGCCGGGTCAAAATAAACATTGCTTAATGGACCTCAAACGCGATACCATAAAATTTTGTCAAACAACCCTTTAATCTTAATATATAAAAATTTGCCGAAATCGGTCCAGCATATGATTTCATGAGATTTTATTTGACTTGTTGTGCTTGATAAGTTTTCAGAGGTAAAGCCGATGATGTCTTGTAAAGTTTATTATATAATTTGTCTGGTGATTGGATCTGAGTTGTGAAATGTCACTCAAAGATCTCACTAATCTCGGTTACTAGAATTGTGTGAGTAAGACTGCTAAATTAGGTAGCAGTAGAACTGTTTCAACTTCTAGTCGTACAAGCAAGTTTTTCAACAGTTTCAAACATTGTATTTTTAATTCAACTGACACCATCGAACCATCAATTAGGTCAATTAACATATAAACTATTAGAGAATGTCCTCATCCACTCAAAAATGCCCAATACGAACTGATTGGTCCTATAAACATTAAATTTTAAGGATATCTTCTCCTAAAGATGTAGACGCTAAAAATGATTTATTTATAGTTTTTTTTAAGAAGTTCTACTATTTAAGAGGTATGTAAAGTTGAGGTGTCGAGCAAACGACTGGAATATTCAATCGTCGATCAAATCTAAACTATTCATTTTATTTCAATTAATTTATTTTGCCGTATAGACTTTTTTTTACAAACGTATTTTTACATAGCACTGGACGATAGTATGCTTTGCTTTCTAGTAAAAAATATAAATTGGTGTTTTAAAAAATAAGGGATAAAAACCACAAAATCCATAAAAATTGAAAACTGTAAGATTCATAATTTTTAATTCGACAATATCCAGGACTCTAAACGACTTTCAAAAACAGCCTACTCGAATTTTTATTTTAAAATAATTTTCCTATCCGAATATCTCTGCGCGAAAGCTTTAGAGATGTTAAAATTATTTTTAAAAATCAAAATGCAAGTATTTTTTAAAGTCGGTTTTTATAGAGTCATGGATATTATCATATTAAAAACTATAAAAACTACAGTTTTCAATTTTTATAGATTTTGTGTTTCTACCCCCTATTTTTCTAAATACCAATTTCAATTTTTTACTCGAAAGCAAGGCACACTACTGTCCAGTGCTTTATAAATAGACGTTCGCTAGTAAAATATCTACTCGGTAAAAAAAAAACTATTAGTTCAGATTTTAACGACGACTGAATATTCCAGTCGTTCGCTAGACGCCTTACAGGCGCGGTTCACCTCAGTATTCAACGTCTTTTTTTATTTTTATATTTGTACCAGATATTATTTTTCTTATTTAATACATAAATTGGGATTGAATCTTCCTCTTAGGAAATTTGTGTAGCTCTCATAGTTTTTGCGCAATGAGTCGTAAACGTCAAAATTTGTACTTTACAGTTTTATGTACGCCACTAAAACCAACTGACATACCAAACCTAAAAAATGCACAGTGCTTGACAATGTCATAGGATATGAATATGTCACATGTAAAAACTACTAGAAAGAGATCTAAAAGTGTTTTCAGAATTTTACGAAATTTAAAACAGTAAGGGGGGAAAGGGATAAAATGTCTTTCAGTAGCTCTTAGACCTTTTTACATAATGTCGCATAATATTGAGATGCTTTTGCTTCAGAATACTGCTTATGCAAATACCTAAAAAGTGCTTTCAGGACATTTTGTGATTCAACTATTAACGAAACGAAAATTAGTTTTCACAGAATATCTTAAACGTATCTTAAAGACCGATTAAATACAATTATGCCGTTCCGAGGTCTTGATATTTATCTAATCACATGATTAGCTAAGCAGAGCGATGAAGTTGTGATTAAAACCGATCCTTTCTTCAGTGTATCTTAAACCGTGCGAAACTTTAGTTGTTTTTTATCGTGAATTATTTCGCTTTATATTTCCCGATTTAAATAGTTTATAACGTTTGCAAGACACACATTACTTACTTGTGATTGTTCTTTAATTTCGTGTCATTTATATTATGCGAATATAAAATCATGACTGAAGTAATATAACTGTAGCTTTTTTCATAAAAGAATAATCTTACAATAATTTTGAAGCACACGAAATAAATGCTGTTTAACGTCACGTGATAATTGTTTACGGGAAATCTTGTTAAATACAGTCAGTTTATTCTGTGAGAAAATATTACTGAATAATAGGAAACACAAATACAGTCGCAGTTGTAGAAGGGAGACGGAAGACAAACGCTTCAGCTAGGTTTCATAACGTTGGATGATATGTAAAAATTTTAAATTTAGGATTACAATGTAATGTCTGAAAAAACCATTGAGATATTTTTAAAAATAAATTTACTAGTACGCGAAAATTAACACTCAACTATGCTTCAGCTCGCATAGAAGAAAGTCAGGCAGATGATATAACAGTACCACAGCCTCAGAAAGCCGGTGTGACATATGTCATATCAACGTAATACAGAAGTAAATTGCTAATGACATTATAAGAAACAAGTTTTAAAAAATCAATGGAAAACATGGCATGACTGTGTCAGGTTATTTTATATATATTTCTACGAGTAAAACTGCTAAAATAGTCTCATTTTGCACTTAAAAATCCAATTTTTTTCTGGGGGGAGGACCTCCGGACCCCCCGCTTCATTACCGGGGATGGGTGACTTTTGGCTCCCCCCCCCCTCCAAAAACTAAAATCCTGGCTACGCCACTGGCCTCAGTCATATATTCATTATCACATTAAACCCTCGATCAATAAAGATCGTCATTCCGAACGCATTAACTCGTACAAAACATACATGAAATAAGCTGCGATCATTTAATTAAACGTGAAAATAATGTCACACCGGAGATATGAATTTACGAACTTTTAATTTCGGAAATACATAGAATGTTAAATTTTGAACACAAAACAGCAAAACAACAACCCTTATAGTATCACTATGTTGGCCAATTTACTTTTTAGTCATACCTTACTTTTAATATCTTAATACGGATACGTAAGTAAAAAATGCATAAATATTTTTTTATTTTATTCTCACTTGTGTCTTTCATATTTGTTAGTATAATAGACAGCAATTACTATAAATCTGAAGCCATGCCAGTAGACATTACTAGGTTAAATTACATAGACTGGATACGCTCACCCTTTTCTTAACTCGTGGAAAGTATTAGCCAATTAGAAGCCTGCCTTTCAATATTTCGAAGTATGACGTTTCAATCCATTGAGATTTGCCATGTCATACCTCCAAAATAGTATATGAAATTATCTGGTGTGAGTACATAGGGTATATAAATTACTGTATACTGGACTATAGTAGCACATTATACAGCATGTACCGAGTACTCTCACCCTGCCATATTGTAGGTATGAGATCATGCAAGGCATGCGCATATGAATGTTCTGAGATCTGTGACGGCATACCTCCAAACAACGCAGTCCTGTGTCCTGATTGGAAGTTTCCGTTCCATAAGTAAAGAACGAGGGGAGAGTACTGGGTTTTTACAGGTTGCTTTATTCTAGACATGTCAGCATCTAGTTGCTGAGCGGATGACACCATAGCTATTTAAAGAATATTTTTACAGTTTCTTCCATAAGAGTTGTACCCCCTCCCCCTCACCCAAACGGTTTGAGAGTTCAGACATTCCGGAATGTCTTTGATGCTTAATGAAGATATTCCAACGCCTTTTGTGAAGTGTATTTTTTTTTTTTAATTTTAATTACTGGGATAACATGTACTCCGTGGTAGAGCCTTTTTAAATTTGTGCATAAATGTATTTTAGAAAATTCCTTTCGTACAATTATAGACAAGCCTACTGCTTCCTTATGAAAAAGTTTCCAAAATTTCCATGTATTAATTTCATAACACTTTGTCATCTATACTCGTTTAAAATTGTGTAGTAAATCCCGGAAGAAATTTTTGTAGCAAGAATTTCACTGTAATTTCATGATAAGCATGTTACTACAGGTGTTTTGTGATGTTAGTTAAGATGTTATCAATAATCATAAAAGTCTTTGGTGTTTGCCTAGTGCATACTATGGTGAACGTGTTGTACATGTTTAATAAATTGGTTTACATTCTTCTCCTAGAATTATTAAAGACAAGGTTTTTGTAGACGTTCCCACATTCAAATATACATTAAGATTTAATTATAGCTTTGTGTAAAAGTTCTTCGGGGTTATGAAAAAATTATTAAATTTTGGTTTCAGATGTTTAATAGATAACAGTGACTAAGAGTTCTATGCATTTATTTTTTTTTACTGATCAATCATAAATGAAAGGTTAGGCAGCTATTGTTACTGAATGTGGTTTCTAATCTCTTAAACAAGTGGGCTTATTTCAATCCTTTTAAAACTGAAAGCTGAATAAGCGTGGTGGTTTAAGCAGTATTTGATGAAAATCTTTCTAGCGGTTTAAAATTTATGAGATTTTTTTTTCCGAATTGTGAGAATTCCATAGACATGTAGTAAATTAGTTATCAATCTTATATAACTTATTGCTCTATGAACAACAGAAATATTGCATTTCTTACTTCATCACACTCTCTTTCAACTTGGCTAAGTGTGTTACACGTGCTTTCTTAGATGTTAAAAAGTATTTATGAATAAATTCGATAGGGTACACAACAGTGACTTAGTTACAGAAAATGTAATTTGTAATATTTTACTATTTTGTAAAAGTATTACAGTTTAGAATGCTAGAAATGAAACTTCTGTTAAAAATAAGATGTTACCAGCATAACTGATAAGCCTACTTTCCTTAAAGGGGCTGCAAATTAATCCTAAACGTTAAAATCGATTACATATATGTAGGAATATTAATTAAGCATATTGCAAACGAAATATACAAATTAATAAGTCGGCTTAGAAGGCAATATACCCGTACCCAGTTTGATTAAAATGAAGAAAATATTTTCTGAAATGACTTCCATTATAAAGAAAAAAAGGCTGCAGATTTCAAAGTATTACCAAAGGATGAACGAAATACGCATAAGTCCAGTCAACTTACTAGAATATGTGTGCCGAAATTAATGAACTTCGGAATAATATTTCCCCAAATATCTAATTTTACGCAACAATATGACTTGGTTGCCAATATAAAATTATGAACACAGGATAAATGAAATACGCTAAAGTCAAGTCAGTTTTGTATGTAGCACATGTGAACCGAGTTTTATTAAATTCTAAAATACTGTTCCTTACATATCGAGCTTGGTCTAAAAATGTTAAAATGGCCGCATTTTGAAAATGTGAAAAGGGCGTAAACGAAATATATAAAGGTCAACTCAGGTTGCAAAGTACTATATGTGTACAAAATGTTTGATGAAATTCGGTCCATTGTTTCGAAAGGGTATACACATACACACACAACTACGGACACACGGACAGAATGGTGATCTCAAAATCCTACTTTTCCTTCGAAAAGTAGGCTACAAAACGCCGATTCACAAAACTATCTCATAGTAAATAAAAAAGTGTTTCCAATTATTGTTGACCCTCAATAAAGTTGGAGGATCACTAGATAAGCAAAATAGGTAACTAAGATTAGCAAAAATCATAAAATGACGTATCATTCCAAAACTATAATTTTATGTTTCATTTATTACCTCGGCTTATCTGTCGGAATTGTCAGATATGTACAACGCAACATACGTACATTTCGTTGCAATTAATTATTCTGTTTTAATTTCGCTAACTATAACTGTCTCTTTTGTTTACTTAGCGCACCCCTATGCATTTAAAGGTCAACAATTATTTCAAGGTATTATATTTACTTTTTATAGGATAGTTTCATTTGTCCAGTGTTTTCCAAACTTTTTAATTAATGTTTAATCTGTACTGTCTAGTATGCGGCTAAATTCAACTGGCAGTGTATTTTATGAGAATACGTAAACCTCAATTTTTACATAACACTATAATATTAAGCTAATATAAAACGCAAAGTTGAAAAGTGCATATATTTTATTCTTACCAATGTTTTCAGCGCATTTATGTGAAATATAATTTCCTAAACTATTTGTGGTTGAAGATTCTGTTTTCGACTCTTGATACGGCTCTTTACACTAAAAAAATATTCTATGTAAGACACACAGACAACATTCACTGCTAAAGAAGACTAAGAATTTAGTTTTTTATTTTGGTGCCGATTTTGAAGGAGTAAACTTACAATTCACTGAATTTATTATTATTTTTCTCTGATTGTCGTAATCCGGTCATTAGTATTGGAAATAGATACACTATGAATATTTCAGAAAGCAAGGGACACTAAAGGTTTTATTAGAATAGCATATTCCAATGATGTATGTAACAAAACTTACATTTAAAAAGCATTCATCAGTAAAAAAATATGTAAATTTAGCGTAGCTACGTGAGAAATACAAATTTTTGAACAGTGTAGAAAAACTTACATAAATGAATTCAGTCTTGTAAAATATCGAACGATTTTTAAACACTCCCATGCGCTTTAATTTAAGAAACTACTAGCAGACTTAGATCAGTGTTTGGTTGGCCAATTTTTTGAAGTCAAGACGTATATTTTGCTTTTATTTCAAGTAAAGCCTTAAAAAAATAGTAAATGAGGGATCTTAAAATTGTTGATAGCAAAAGTAACAAATATGTAGTGAACAGTAAAAAAAGTGTGATGCAGGAATTTTAAGTGGGAAAATTTTAAATATGCGTGTAGATGTGTATATATATATATATATATATATATATATATATATGTGTGTGTGTGTGTGTGTGTGTGTGTGTGTGTGTGTGTGTGTGTGTGTTACATTAAGTAGGATTTACGAGTTACAAACTATCACGTTGATGTAAAGTGTACTTAGCATGCCGATATAGTAGCATTATTATAATTCTATCAAATTAATACTGCTGTTACCAATTGTTTGGTGACAATGCCAAACATGTTTATGTTTACAACCTGGAGAATTTCCTACATAATTTACTAAGTAGAAAACTTTATTACTATTGTAAGATTTTATCACAAATACTCGTAACAGCTCATTAACAAAAATTAAACATGTTATTTTACACAGCATTCTTTATGCAAAATAAAAATGTTTATTTGCATTCTATGCATTACATAGTTGTAGTTTTCTGTAAAAATATTTCTATTGTTCGGTAAAGCTACGGCTTTTCTCAAGAATGGGAGATGGTCAAAATTAAGATCTGTTCCTGACATAAAAGGGAATTTGTGTTTGAAAGATATCTGTAGAACCGTTATTTTTCATTGCATAATATTACTGAAATTATTCACGGTAATGATTTTTATTAAATCAAATTTCAACTTGTGTACTATACAATAATTATTTAAACAAATTGTGTGCGACAGAAGGTGGCATTTAATTCTAAAATGTAAATAAATAATTGCCTTAATTTATATAAATATGTTTATGTACTCTGGAAAATTTGTTCTCACTTCAAAATGGCAGTAGGTACGATATAAGTGGAATGTATTTTGGAAAAACATCACGCAGGTGGAATTAAAACACATATAGCATGGAATCTAATTTATTGTTTTTACTCACTGGCATATTAATAACGCTTAGAAAGTTGACGCACATAGCTATAAATTGAAACGGTCCTCCACCATATCGTTTAGTATGAATACAGTATAATTGGTCAAGACTGAAAACGGATAGGCTACTCTCTAAAATATCTCAGTTTCTTTATCCAGATATTCCTCTGGAAGTTTTCTGTTTTTTATTATAGATGCGTAAACCTTCGAAGACTCCTTGGCAACTCTTGTTCTTTCAGGATCAGTGTGGTTCACGTAATACAGTCCGAACTTCGCTCTGAAAGAAAATAAACTTACGTCAATGCAAAATACCATTGTTGTCCAAACACACACGAAAAATGAAAAGGATAAACATAAAAAAATAATGAGAGACAGCTTGCATAATGTGAAGTCGGTTTTCACCACATCGATAACGATAAAATGGGTGTTGGATGTCTAGAATACCGTAATAAGAATTCTGGACAATCTTTAAGGACGCATTATAAGCAAAGAAGTTACGGAGCTATATAGACAGCTTTAAGGGCGTGAGTCCGTGTTTATGCTTTATAAAAAATTTATTTTTAAATCATGAAAGGGAGAAGGTATCCAAAAACGTTACATAGAAATGTAGGAAATTGTTTGCATTAAGCCCCCTATTTTTTTTTTTTTGTTTTTTTTAGAAAATACGTTTTTATAAATTTGGCTAATTATTTACATTAAGAAAATTAAATTGAATTATATATTAGCCAAAATTGTATAAACTTATGTTTTTAAAAATTAGTCTACACAGTACAAACAATTTCCAACATTTCTATGTAAGGGTTTTGTAATATCTGTTTCCTTTCAGGATAAAAATATTAAACTCACAAAAACAGCACAAATAGGAAACCCGTGGCTTTAAACGCGCATCAAATGACTCATCGCCACAACGAACCAAGAGCTAAACATAACGTACAAGTTTCTCGCCAATCCATTCGTACAATAAGATTTTAACATGTTACCGCATAGTTTCATTGACACAAAGTTTGTAGCAAAATTAAGAGCACGTTTCTTTCTGGGTTTCACATACACACAGTCAGTATACCTTTAAATGCGCACTGAAATAAAGGTATTGTTTAGATACCATACTTCTGTTAAAATAGGGACAACACTCCAGTTTGGTTGTCATTACTATCTAGATTGTTCTTATAACAATCTGTTCTGTGGAAGTGACAATATGTTCTATAAAAGAAAGATACTATTTTATCCATCTACAGAACAGATTATTACTTATACAAAACAGATTGTTATAGGAACAATCCAGATAGTACTCACAACCTAACTGGACTATTGTCCTTATTTTAACAGAAGTATGTTACCTACAACAACACCTTTCAGTGCGGTAATCTGAAAAGGCCGTTTTAAGGTTCTTCGGAATACTGTAAACACTATAAAAAGGCCTGATATGTCATATTTTCAGCCAGTTCGTATCTTTATGCGCGTAAGGGCAAACAACGGGAAATGTCTAACCTCTGTGGACACGTCACTTGATGTTTACGCGTGTAAGGTAAATTGTGCTGTCGGTAGGAATTCTACCGTTGTACTGCAGTGTGAGGTACTACCGTAGTGAGTGTGTATGGAAATGTGAAAGTGTAGTTAGGTGAGGTGAAGCTCTCTGAAAAAACACTCTCAGCACTTACCAACACCATTTAACTGTTTTCACTGGACGCTGAAAACAGATCACTTTTGCCAAATTCTCAACTACCACAGAAATGAAAGAATACCTTAACAAAAATAACCTTGTTTAGAAATTTGAGTTTATTGTGGCTTTGGCAATTAGAATGACTTCTGGATATTTGCATATAGCATCTAGAATAAAAATTACTGCCAGCAGCGCAATGAAGTTATTAGTCAAATTATTAAAAATTGCCAGTAAAAGTCAAAATTAATTTAACTACCAAAAAAACTATAGAATCTCTCTAAACGTATATTTATAGCCAGCCAGTGAATATTCGAATTTACTATTTTTATGTTTCAAAGTTCAAATAAGGTTCAAAAGGGTACAGCTTAAGTCTGATGTTTCAAAACTTTAAATTCCACAAAATCCACACAGTTGGTCAATAACGAGCATTATCTCTTTAAATGAATCTCAAGGTAACTGTGGGCAAAATATTAAACATTGGTAGTTCCAAAATTAATGCCAAACAAAAAATGAATTGAAAAAAAAATACTGCGGCTATGAGGTATTAATTTAGTACTGGGCAACTTGTGGTTGGTTCCACTTATCTGTAGCTGGATACTCAGCTGCCGTTGACCGTAGAAACTGATGAGTAGCAGTCTTGGTGTACCTCATGCACACTCTCGTAAGAATGCTGGTTTCTTCCGGCTCTTCCCTAAGACCATCAGGCCTGTGCACTTGCAAACCATCACTCGCGGAAGACTGCTAAATATCCGAAAAACACGGCTGACCGGGTCTGAGGTCTCTTCATTTGCCGCGAAACTCCTCTTTAGGGCCCGTCTTCACCTTAAAGGCACCCTCAGACACGAATTTCGGCACTCGCAAAATTATTACATGGCCCTGGAGCCTGGCGTTAAAGCTCACGTCAGCTCTCCTGACTAGTCGGCATATGAAGATGGCGTTGGCTTGGCGTCTCCATGCCAAAACTAGCAAATCTCTTTGTTTAAAGTTCAATATTCAAAATTGGCGAATTACGCCCGCTGAAACTTATCGAAAAATTGCCGTGCGTGTTTCGTTGCTATGACAACCAAAATCACCATAGAATAATGGGTAATGTAGAGAGGTTACTGGACTGGCTCAGAACAAGTTCATCAAAGTAATCAAACATTAGAGATATCGTTAAAATACTGAATAAAGTATTGAAATAGTACAATCCTGCCTAAAACGAAAACAATCCATTTAAAATTACGTTGAATTACTAATATCTTTGAATAAAACTCTGCAATTAATATTAGTCGCAATAAAACATTAACAAAAATAATTAGTTAACTAATCATTAAATAACATCATACATAATATTTAACATTTAAAACAGTGCACACTACATACATATAGTTTGATAAAATACGTTAGTTTACTATGTAAAATAAAAATATTTCAATTTCGGTTGAATTTGTTTCAGTATTGTTTTTAAATATGAGTGTACTGGGAACTAGCGAGTAACTTCGGTACACAAGGAATAAAGCAATTGTTGTAAATGTTGAAATACATACAGTAACTGTTAGTGATATTTTTCAAAGGATAAATATTTGTGCTCACTTTTTACCGATCTACCCTTAGTTATGTAGGAGAGCTTTGGATCAGAGGTTTTATTGAGCATAGTGTCTAAAGATGGGAGTTCACGCAAAATTTTTATATTTTACGTCATATGGTTTGTTTTGTAGACACATGCGGTGACAATTTTTTACATAAATGAAAATTTTCTAGCTTTCATAGATTTTGTAGAATGGCAAGTAAGAGCCGAAATTTGCATAAAACGGTTTTATAAATGACACGAAAACCAATTGACCTACACAAACGAAATAATTCCCACTGAAGAACAGTGTCGAAGGCTACAACTTGACATATATAAAAACATTGTATATTGAAAATTTTCTTACATTAAAAAAATACACAATGTTAACAATTTTTTATTTCAAATTCAGCAATTTTTTAAACACACAAAATATATTCAATTGCGGTTTTTTATTTATATAAAGATGTAGACAGCGATACTGATCTTCAGTGGGAATTTTTTCATTTCTGTATGTCAGTTGGTTTTCGTTTTTTGTATAAAACAGTTTCATGCAAATTTTGGCTTTGACACATCACTATACAAAAACTATGAAAGCTAGAAAATTTTCATTACTGTGAAATATAGTCAAAATGTGTGCCTACAAAACAAAGTCTCGTACATACATAAAAATTATTAAAACAAGCAAAATTTTGCAGGTAGCCCCCCCCCCCCCTTCCACTTCCTTGACATCGATATATTCCGTCCTTGTACAAAGAGGGTTTTCCATTCGTACATTGGCACAATGAGCACATATGGAATAGTTTCGTAAACACGAAACGTATTTCAAGTGCGTGGTAACCGGCGGCGTGATGCGGAAAATTTTGTGTGAAAGATTTTGGTGAAATATTTGCTCCAAAATTGGTTCCATTTATTACAAGACATATTTTAAACAAATGCCTCTTCAGCACCAGCTGAGTTTGGCTATACTGCACTCATAAACTAAAAAGGAATATCAAAAAGTGCTAACTTTTCTTAGAAACTATTTTTTAAATGATTATCTGTCACTTGTATTTATTATTTTATTAATAAACTCAACGGCATAATTGAATCTATTACATTCGAGTCAGTACTTATGCACAAAAGTAATTTTTGGTAAAAACTGCGTTAAGTCCTGTTTGCTTTATGTGAACCATTAAACTTCCGGTCTAAATAGGCGTTTCTAGTAATGCTGTACAATTTAAGGAGTGTTTAACAATGATATGTTGATTTTTGTATGTGTATTGTATCTTTATACTCATTCGTTGTCCACTTTATGTGTTTTAAGTTGCAGACCTGTATTAGATATTCAATATGATTTTGTATAAAGAATATGAAATACATGCGGAGAAAATAAATAGTATTAAACTTGAATTTAAACATCAGAACAGAAATCCAGAGTAATAGATTACTATCCCTTTGAATAGTACAAATATGTGACAGTAAAACATCACTCACAAATAATTAATCAGAAGTAGGTAAATTTTCCCACAACTTCTATCGATTGGCCCTATAAGAACTTTTGGTTAGGCGCGTTGTTTTCTTTCTCTGCTGGGATCTTTCTGAATGTCGTTTGGTTTTCGGTGTGAAAACCACCTTAATTTGTGTAATTGTAGCTTTTAAGAATGTTAGTAAAGTTATTATTGTTGTCTTTTTACTTTTAAACTATCTCCACCATGTCAAGAAAGTATGGCCTTGGAAATATCCCATCTAATTTTTGTACACAAAAATTACTCCAAATAAATTATTGGTAAAAACAATTACGTTTAATTAAATGTAAAGTGCTGCATTTCTCTTTCACCGCAATGTGACGAAGTTGGTTTTCCATTTACTGCATAGATAACTCTACCCTGTGGTGAAATTAATCCGCTACAATAAATACACGGCCAGGTCCGAAATATCATAATGTTATTTAAAAGATATCTATGTCATTTAAGTTGAACAAAAAAATTGTTCATTGTTAAACCATTGTCAAATCACAGTTAATTCAATAATATTCATCTTTAAAAAAAATATCACTCACGTTTGATATTTACATAAAAAAAAACATACAGTATCAAGTGGTAATTACTAACTTACAACTAAGCTTAGAACTTTACATGCACTTAGTTAATTTTTTTTTAATTAACGTGTTTTAAAACGTTTAATTAAGAATGCATGTCTCTCCGACCATTCATTAATACAGATTTTCTCTGTGTTTTCAGAATTTAATGTTGCATTCGTTGATTGAGCTTATTATGTAATCGCTGACCTTTAGATTTTACTACAGCAATAAATAATTTAGTCTTGTGTTCTGAAAGTTTTCAAACTTCCGTGGAATGAAGTTGTTAAACTTTAAATATTCCAAACCCAACCAAATATTTATTAAATAAATCGTTTCTGTGTGCAGCGACTAGATCGTACATAAATAGTATGAAAGTTAACAGACCAAACAATAAATGCACCAACATATGCATAACCTGACAAAAATCTACCAAACCATTTGATAACTATCATGCTGACTGGCGAAAAAGAATTTTAAGAATTATCGTACACCACGTATCTGGTCTTAGCGCTAAGCTTGAAGCGCTTTGATGCGCAGGATGTCGAGAGACAACCGCATAATAAACATCCCAAAATCCTGGGCTGAATTAGAGACGAAAATGTAAGCAAAATATTGTACATTTTATGTGCACAATTTGACAACACTGCGCGGAGAAGTCTCCTCTAACGCTCCACGTCCAGGTTAATGTTTGTTACACTGAGAAAATGTGGAATAATGTCTGATGGGCTGCTACCTTTCACCCATAATTAGAGATTATGGTATATCGCGAAAATAATTTGTGCCAACATACCCTTTAAAACACTATAGTTTCTTTTGACATGCATTATACGTCTGATACAACATAGCTGTCTGCAGACCAATAATAAACATCAAATGTTACAACAGCGAGATCATTATTGGCTCAGTCAAATAGGCTAACAGCTCCACGTACAAGCAAAACCTAGTAACCTTTTCGTAGGTTCAACGTGCGTTGAAAACCTGCAAACAGTCAAGTTTTCCCGCGATAAACCATCATCTCTAACCATCATCTCTTCCCATAATGTGTAGATCAGAACAGAAGTATGATTAATTAGTAGGGTACGATTTTGTCGCAAAAAGATTTTTGCCCCACTTTGTTTCAGTGTCTCACGTGCACATCGGCAGCTATGCTTCATGGTTATTAGCAGCGTGTCTTTGTTCAGACACGTCTCTCATTTGACTGCACCAATTATAATAAATAGAGAGGATGATTTATCGCGGGAAATCTTGACTGTTTGCTGGGTTTCAACGCACGTTCAGTTTACCAGAAGATGACTGGCTTTCGCTTTTACGTGGCGCTGTTGTCCTATTTGATTAATCCAATAAGAATCCCGCAGTTGTAATATTTGATACCTATTATTGGTTTGCAGACAACTACGTTGTGTCAGACGTACATCGCCTAATCATACGTGTTGTAATTAACTACAGCGTTTTCAAGGGCATGTTGGCACAAAACATTTTCGCAATATATCATCATCTGTAATAATAGGATTATTGTGACTTCATCCGTCTGTAATTTTCCAAGGCAAGTGAGAGAGAGAGAGTAAAATCATCCAAACACGGACGATGTAGCAGAGCTGCAGATGTGCACATATAGTCCAGTCGACAGGTAGTTTCAGATAGAAAAAGGTCGGAAGTTAATAAAACTTTGCGATTATGCTAAGGGATGGTTAATTAACATTTTCTCAAGTTTTGGACCTCGAGGACCCTTTTTTGAAAAGAGGGGGGGGGGGGAACTGCAAAATTTTCGACATTTCGCCGGTTTTTCCTTAATAACTTTTTCCCTTACGTTCTACGGCAAAAGTATTCCTATACTTTTTTGTAGAGCGTTAAATTCCCTATAATTTTTATAATACAAACATGTTTGTATGTCAATTCGTTACTGAGATATGGCACTTCGAAAAAACGTTTATTTTTCAAAAATCACTAAAAAAATCCAAAAAAATACAGAATTTCACCATATTTCTTCTGTTATACCCTCATTATGATGACATTTTTTTGTAATTATGGTTCCTGATTACAATCACCAACTTTGGACACTCCCCTTCCCACCTCCGCTCATCCCTTCAACCACCCGACCCCAATCTATCCAGTCGACAGGTTGGAAAAAGTGTTAGGTGGAAAAAGGTCAGAAGTTAATGAAACTTTGGGATGTTGTTCAGAGATGGTTAATAAGTAACGTTTTCTCAAATTTTGGACATCGAGGACACTGTGCAAAAAGAGGAGGGGGACCGCAAAATTTTCTACATTGAAATATTAAGTTATTCACAAAGCATATTGATGAATATAGAAATGTAAGTACAGAAATGTACTCATATATACATGTACATGTCATAGTAGGTACTCTCTTGTACTTATTACATTTCCTGTCGGGATTTCTTAGCCGTTGGTACTACTTCGCCCTCCTGAGCGATCAGGTTGTGAATGCCGCCGTCGCCGACGTCGTATTCTTCTACTATGTCTGGTGAGTCTTCGTTCAAATCAGTTGCGGGGGCGTTTTCGCAGGAGTGGCCTGTGCAGTGCTTGCACATTGCTGAGCACCGGAGACCTGATTTCTTGCAGCTGCAAGCTCTGGTGCTACAACCTCTACTGCAATTGCAGGAAACAATCTGGAGAATGTCATCCGGCGCAGCATTTCTGGTTGTGGGGATTGGTATTACACCTCGCGTGGTTAGGCTCCAGCCCCAAACTGACGGGAGAAGTTCATTGCCTAACAATGCCTGTACTTGCTGGTAAGTACGGAGGGAATGGTATTTGGCAGCGTCCCTTGTTGGTGGTAGCCGGGCTAGTTGCAATTTAGCCTTCGTCACTGATCGTGTGAATAATCGGTACCGTAGGTCGTCGAGGTTGTCATTGTCAATGTCGCCTCCGTAAACTGCTACCAGGAACTCTTCTCCAGCGTCGCTGATCTGCTGAGGAGTAGCGTTTGGTGTGAGAAATGGAGCCACCGCTACAGAGAGGGAGGTATTATTCATGTAGCTGCTGCAAATTTTCTTCTTCCCCAATCCATATGCTGCTGACGTGGAATCACAACCACTCACTGCGTGGAGGAAAAATATGTCCTTGGGGGGAAAGGAGCAGGAACTTGGCGAGTAGAAGACACTGAGACCACTGTCTCTTTCACTTTTCGGAAGATAGATGTTTTTGTGGACGTACCTAAGGCTGTCAACAAAATAAGTATGTCCACATCTTCAGCAGTAATGACGAAGCTGTCGAATTCGCTGGCCTTGGATATGGCGACGTTGACGATCATCACGTCGGCGTCCTCACATGCCTGCCTCACTTCGATGCTATCATCCATCATTCGTGTCATCAACATCGAAATGAATGCGCTCTTATTGTGATCGTTTGCCAAGAACTTTTCTTGTACTATGGTCACTATGGTAGATGAGGAGAACACGACTTTGGTTGCTGATTGTAGTAATGTAGAACGACGAGCTCGTTCTGCGGCTTTGGTGCTTTGATAGCCGGCGTTAGTAGGATATCCATCAAATACAACAATCGCATTGCTCCCAAAGTATCCCTGCACATAGTTGATATACGTAGAGCAAAGCATCTTGAATGTGGTCATGGGAGTTTTGTTCCACACCACTTTATGTAACAGGTATCCTCCATCAATCACATTACATTTCCTGTTGCCAAGGTTGACTTCCTCTATGGGAGTGAAGAGTGAGTACATTGCAGACTTCGTTCCCTTGCGTATTCCTTCCTCAGTGAAGAGTGACATAGGGAAGGGTGCGATATCAAACTTGAAGAGTTCTTTCAGATCTTCTTCAGATTTTTTGGCAATGCAGACATGCTGGAAGAGAGTGAGAGGTTCGACAGTGATTATTTTACCAGCAATTTTCAATGACCAGGAAATGGAAGCGAGAGTCACGACCTTATCCTTCCGTTTCAGTTTCAATTCTGCGAAATTTCCCCCCACCACTTTCTTCATGCATTATATGCCTATCTCTCGCACTAAGTGACAGTTTACTTCGCCATGACCAATGGTTCCTGTGCTTAGAGAAACTATCGCCTGGATGTGAAGGAATGGGGGGTGTTCAGTGAACCATGCGGGCAGTTTCCCAATGTCCATGTTGTCTCTCACTACTCGAGTTGGTCTCATGTCCACATGTTGTTCAGATGTCTCTGAGCGTACATCAGCGACCAATTCTATTTCTTCACAAATGCTTTGAAGGCACAGCATTCCCAATGTCCGTCTTGCGAGCACAGAATCGCTTACACCGCGTCCACGAGTGAGTCCTCCATAGCTCTTCATAGACCGCATGAGGACCTGCTCTATACTCATGTCGGACCAGATGCCCGACCAAAATTTTTCTGATTGGTGAATGGTGAAGTAGCCATCTGTGGTGAACCTCATATATTCGTGAGGATCCAGCCTGTCCTGTAGGGTGACCATATCTTGGTAATACAGATGAACACTTTTGGCATAATTCAGGTGTCCAGCAGCATGAAAGTAGTATCATTTCCTTGATGCAATCTAGATGGAGTTTCCAATTACCCACTCTTTCAGCTTTTACGAAGTTCTTCAGCAGCGTACGCATTCGAAAATACTGGATCCATAGAGCAGCCGTTGACCCTCTTTTTTTAATAGTGGTCAGCATCCCTAAAAATTGCTCAGTCACAGCATGGAAGTTGGGATCATCTGCTCCCCTCAATATGATGGACTTATCCGGGAAATTGAGGGCTTAGTCTACGCTATCAGGTATTTTTCAGTGAATTGAATGTGTTCAAATATTTTGTCTGCCAAAGCAGAGGTGTCGGAAGCCACCCTGGTCAGCTGTTTGAGCTCAATTCTGTCCTATTTGCCCGACTATACAGCTGATGTCAATATGGTTGGCGTTCATCAGAATAGAATCTTTTGTGAATTAGGATTGGGTGGGGAATGGGGGGGGGCTGGGGAGGGGAGTGTCCAAAGTTGGTAACTGTAATCCGAAAACATAATTACAAAAAAGTTTCATCATATTTAGGGTATAATTGAAGAAATATGATTAAATTCTGTATTTATTGAATTTTTTAGTGATTTTTGAAAAATAAACGGTTTTTTTCGAAGCGCCATATCTCAGTAACGGATTCACATACAAACATGTTTGAATTATGACTATTATAGGGAATTTAACGCTCTACAAAAAAGTATAGGAATACTTTTGCCGTAGAACGTAAGGGAAAAAAGTTATTAAGGAAAAACCGGATAAATGTCGAAAATTTTGCAGTTTTGACCCCCCTCTTTGCGTACAGGGTCCTCGAGGTCCAAAACTTGAGAAAATGTTAATTAACCATCCATTATCATAATCTCAAAGTTTCATTAACTTCCGACCTTATTCCACCTAACCCCACTTTTTCCAACCTGTCGACTGGACTAATAATGCATTGAAACCAAATGTTACAAAAATATTTTCGCCATAAAATCATGGTTCAGTTAATAACGTACGTGTGTAGCGTAAGAGGGGACTAACTACAGTGCAATGTTGCCACATTTTTCATGTAAATTGGCGTCGTAAAACATTTTGCCACCAAAGTTTTCGTCTCCAATTTAGCCCAGCCTTAGCTTGGTGTGCTATTTATGTGGTTATTTGTGGACACTGTGTTTAGGCCCTACTGAACAGTGATACGCGTGGTTCGGGATTAAGTAAGAACTTCGAAACCGTAGTTATGCTTTACCTTTCAGACAATTTGTAATTTACTGGCACTTTATTATATGATGAAATCTCCCAAAGTAACAATTAAAGTTCATAGATTGTAACTAACTCAAAAGTTAGCGTCTGTGGTCGCAATTAAATTTATTTATTTATTAAAATATTTCGTACAAGATGGTCTTCAAAATTTCTTACTTTGCCAAGACCCACCTATAGGTCGTACGGGATAAAGTGAGCACTAAAAATATTACCTTTTAAAAATATCACTAGCCGTTACTGCATACAATTTGACATTAACAATAGTTGCCTTACAGCTTGTATGGTTGGCAGCGCATTACTATATGTAGTTCCATGTATTTTTCCTAATTTAATGTAACAATCTTAAAATAAAATCAACTGAAATCAACATATTTATATTGTATATAATTGATAAACTTTTTTTTAATCAAACTATTAAAAGTTCCTACAGACTGCACAGTTTATCTTACACGCGCAAACATCAAGTGACGAGTCCAACAAAGAGGCTAGACATTTCCCTTCGTTAGCCGTTACGCGCGGAAATATACGAATTGGCTGAAAGTAGAACTTTAGAAGGGTTTTTATGAGTGCTCACTTTATCCCGAACAGCTTACATAAGTAAACGAGACGGATCTCATGGATTTGCATTGACGTAGATGTTTAATGTTTATGTTCAGAAAATGTGCAATAAAAATTTAGAATATGTGATAGATAAGCAAATAAACATGAATATAAGCTTACGAGTAGCCATGGTTCCACTCAAATGTGTCGATGAGACTCCAAGCAGTGTGTCCCATCAAGGTTACGTTGTTCGTGTAAACAGCGTCCAGTGCTGAAGCCAAGTAGTTCTGGAAAGCGAAACACAGATTAACTCCCCCAGTGTTATACAAGAAAATCCGTCATGAATTTAAACGTTCGTGATTAGGTTAACTGATGTGTTGAAATTTTTATTTACGGGAACTCTTAACTTAAAATAACAGACGAATAGATACATTTCCTATATTGTGCCTCTGATTGTTAAGTACCGTGAAATGGGGCGAATTGAAACACTAGAGTGAACAAGAACAAATTTTAAGACCAAAGTTTTCTGCATTAACTCTGATTACAAACTATTATTTTACATAGGCATGTTAAAACAGTTCACATACAGTAAATTTATCACAACACAGTTTTATTTAAGGAAAAAGTATAAGCCAGAATCTTGTTTCCAATTTTATTTCTATTCATCCCACTGTTCCTATTCACCCCGATTTACATTTCCTTTGGACAATGCATTAATTTGTATAAATTGAAATAGTGGGAATCGTGCCGGACGATACCGCTGGTCGGCGGGTTTTCCTTAAGATCTCTCGTTTCTCCCGCCCCTTCATTCATGCGCTTCTCCTTACTCACATCGTGCCACCCCTCACCAGCGCTAAAGACCTAGATGTTAAACGCTGGCCAAAATCTCTTCACTTCATTCCAATTTGAGATATGTTTTTCAAAACTGTATACTATGAAAGAACTTTTAGAAGAAATATAAGAACTATAGGCATAGTTAAATACGAAATATTTTTCCGACAATAAAAAGTTTAAAGTACCGACGTTTTAACCAGTAGGCCTACTATGAGAATCCATTTAAAATATGCAGTGACATTCATCTAGTTTTATATACGGTAGCTTGAAAGCTGAACATTTTATGTATGTATGTAATACGTATATATACACACACACACACACACACACACACACACACACATATATATATATATATATATATATATATATATATATATATATATATATATATATATATATAACATTTATAGCGGATGCATCGTATAAGGCTTCTGAAGCTATGCAACCCGCGCAGCACTTCAGCGCAAAACGCAAACACGAGCTACTTTAAAAGCGGTATTACTGCCGGGCGGCAAAATCACGGTGTCGTTTTTACGTCTTGGGTTATTTTACTGCCAGATTGCATAACTTTTCACCCTAAAGCCTTTGGTAACGTATTTAATTTTGCTGCAAGTATGGTATGATTAAATATTCTAGGAGGTGAAAAATTTTAATGAATGGTAAAAGTGTTTCAACTATGGAAATGTATGTCGAAATCGAAATTAATTTTGATGCAGTACCAGGCATTCCTCAATGGGCGCAATCGAATGTATTTACAGGTAGTTCTAAGGCCGTACATGGAAACGGTAGATGGAATGTCCCACTGCTTATAGGTGTCTTAGGCCTATTCTTCCTAAGTGATTTATTAACTACGAGAACCGGAATGGCGTAACTGACAGTCGAACCAAGCTCTTTTATTGTGAGAGTCCACTCCTCACCTCGAAATTGATCATATAGTATGCATTTGACTTACACTTCAATAATGTGGAACGTGAAACACGCCAGAAATTTTTTTGGTTGTTTCTTGCCACGGGACTACTTAGTATTTCTTTTTTATTTATGTACGTATATGTGGCTTACAGCGGAACTCGGCTTGTTTCTTATGTGGTTTTAAATTGTATCGTTATTGGTTTTATTTGTTTCTATGGCGTAGGCCCAAATTATATTGTTCTATCTCTCCAGTAATTTAGAGCAGAATCTCATATACCCAGCGACGTATCTAGGCTTTCCTTGGCCCGGGGCAAGAATTGTGTTTTGCTCCCCCCCTCCCTTTTTCTCTCCTCCCCCTTCATTCATCAGCCCAATATACTCGACAGTAATAAACGTATCTTGCATACGTTGTTTTGCGCTCGTGTAAATAACAGTACAAAATATTAGTAGCAATGCATAAAACCCGTACTTATTAGCTACCATTAGCAGTGTTTTAAGTGTTCATTCCAATTATAAAAACTGCATTTATAACATTATATGGTGTTCAATTTTAATACAAATACAAAAATACGAAACTAATAATTGTCTAAATATTGGTAGATATTGTATCTTATTTTCACTCATTTACATTTCATTCCCAAAATAAAAATTTCGGCATCAATAGCGTCCCCTATAACCCGGCGCCCGGGGCAGTCTGCCCCCCTGCCCCGCTGCCATCCCTGCCCTCCTGCCCAGCTGCCTACTGCCCTGCATGTATCGTGTTCAGTGAAGTGAAGCGATTTTTGTTAACACTTAACATCTAGCTCTTTAGCACAGGTGAGGTGTGACGTGATGTGAGCATGGAGCAGCACTGTAATAAAGGGGCGGGGGGAAATGGAGATACCAGGACGACCCACTGACTAACGGCATTGTCCGGCACATTGCAAAATCCGGTAACCGAACCCGGATCGCCTTGATGGGAGACGAGTGCTCTAGCCATTACGCCAAAAGCGATCCCCCCCCCCACCACACAAATACCAACCGTATTCAGAGTCAAGCCATGTGGCAGAAGACCTAAGTATGAACGGAGATGGCCAAAATCTTGACGACGAATTTTTGACGAAAGCAGACGTATGCAGCCGCAAATAAATATACGTAACAAGGCAAAGTAATACGTAGACTTTATGGTTACAATGCGCTGTAACGATTTATTCTCATAGACAAATGTAAAAATAAATTGTTGGTTACATTCTATGGATTTCGACAAGGGTAGTGGTGGAGATTAAACGTAATTAAATGTCGCATTGATTCGGTGACGATTAGTATATTCTTCGAGTAGTGTATTTATTCATGTAGCCTCAGGAGTTATAAGGGATATGACAAATAATTCTTGGCAGGAATTTCTGAGCACCTGTTGTATCAATGATACATAAATGTAACACGTATTAAACGTTTTTCACGTGTTTCCGTGTTTGTTGACAAATTTTCTATTGTATGTTACCTATAGTACCTAAGTGCTGCTCCGCATTTTGCATATACTAGAATTTAAACTAAAATCTTCTGGACATGAGTTTACAACAAATCATGATCCCACTGTACCCTTCCGAATACCGCTGTGACTCGGAACATAAATTTGGTTATATTCTCTATATCTTAGAAATCATTATTTTTCTTTGACAATAATGCAGATCAAAACCCAGAATACTTACCTGCATTTGCTCGTGACTGTGTTGTAAATTGTTACTAGCGGCAATCATACCATAAGTCCCACATATTTCAATCTTGGGCATTATATAAGATTGTATGGGTTAAGAATGATCAAGTGCGATTAAATAATAATTTTATAGTTTTATGAACTATCGTTAGTTATGTAGACTATACTTGTGAGTGCAATTCCTCTTAAAAAAACAATTTTAGCGCTCATAGTGTTCTCATAACGGTGCGTCGAAGTAAAAATTTGCTTGTTGCGCTGCCATGAAAATAATAAAAAGCAATCAACCTACTTAAATGAAATAATTCACTGTGAACTTACAACCTTTAAAAACACACAATACAATATTTTGAAATGTTTGAAAAATCACAGAAGTATAGAAAAAATTTTCATTAATTCACCATTTTTTTTAAATATAAAAATAGTTCGTGGAATGTTTCTTAATGTTTCATCGCGTAGACCATGGCATTTCAATGTGAAATATTTCACTTACATAAGTAAACTGTTTTTCACTAGTTGCATGGCACCAGAACATGCAAATTATGACTTTGACACACCTTTATTAGATAACTATACCACCTAAAATTGTTTTGCAAGACGAAATTGTACTCAAGTATCGTCTACAAAACAAACACTATTTCATATAAATATATAATTATGATTTGATCGCACTTAAACATCCTTAAGGTACAGTACTACTGTGGACTCTACGTTACTCTGCCCCATTGCGTGAAACATTCAAAGACATTGTATGGGTTGTTAAAGTACAGTTTTCATTGACGTACCCAGTGCCGTGGTACAGGTGAGTAATATTTATATTCCTTGTAATGATTGGACTCCAGTTTGACAGACCACCATTCCGTGATATATACTTGGACGTGTTTAGGATCTTGTTACAAGTCGGTTGCCGTGTACGTAATATTGTTTATAGGAAGTATATGTCATTGTATAATATCACATAATTTGTTTTTCGCAGTTAAATAGAATATTTAACGAATTAGCTTGAATGTCTAAAAACTTAAAATAATTCTACTGTAACACTGACTGACTGAATGAATGACTAACATATCAAACTGCAGCCCAAACCGCTGGACCTAGAAATGTGAAATGTATTGTGCGGGTTCACTTTACTTCGTAGGCGAGCACTCAGAAGGGATTTTTCGAAATTCGTCCTTTATGTGCTTGGAGGGGGGAAGGAGTCAAATGTGTTGTACAAGCTTCGTCTACTTAGTCCGAATCCGGCGGCCTATCGTCGTGAATTTTACTTCAATGGGCCAAAAATAAAAAAAAAAACATTAGCCAATTTAAGGGTTTTTCGAAATTCAACCTTCAAGGGGGTGAAAAGACCTGAAACGTGTTTTAGATTAATTATCGGTATATATCGAACCCTTCGCGGGGCCGATTAAATATAGCCACCTGCTATTTGCACCGACGCAGCACAACGCAAGTGAAAAGCATGTTAAACGGGTCTTCTATGGCATTATGTGAGTACATAATTCAAATACAGCGCAATCAAACGCAACGCAGGTACAAATTTTGCGGTCCACCCATAAAAACTATATTAAATCGGCTCCCGGGATACAGAGTTGCTTTTTACTTCAAAATTATGCTGATGTGAATACCGAAAAGCAGTTTTTCATTTTTTCGAAATTCAACTCCCAAAGAGTAAAAAGGGATGAAATGTGTTTTTTATTAATCGTCTGTACAGCTCGAACCCAATTGCTATCGTGATTTTTAATTCAATTAGATACGTATACAAATAAATAACATAGTATACTTCAAGATGTTGCGAAAGTCGTTAATTAAGGGGGTGAAATGACATGAGATGTGTTTTCAACTATTCTTCCATAACTATCGAACCAGTCGAGGTATCAAAGTGCTGTTTGCTTCAGAATGATGTTTACGTAAAGAGTGATAGTGCATTTAAGGATATTTTCTAAATTCGACTCCAAAGACGTAAAAAAGGCAAAATATATTTTCGATTCACTGAAGTTTTAGATACTGACGCGATTTCTGCTTAAGATTAATGCTTACCAATAAACTTGAAATTAAGTTTATTGGTTATTTTTCTTCAAAATTTGACACATTGGGGAGTGAAAAGTTATGAAACGGGATGATAGGTGTTTTCAATTATGTCTAATCATCTACATATTTTAAAATTATTCACGCTTTGTGTTTAAATTTGACGCCTATACAATAATCTTAGTGGCAATACTTGTATATAATATTTTATCCCGAAATTCGAACCCTGATGGGGTGGAAAGACATGGAAGGTATTTTAGATAAATGCATGAGTGCTATCGAACCCGTAGAGAGACAGAGTTGCTTTTTACTTTACGATGATGAAAACGTAAATGTCAGTAAACAGATTTAAGAATTTTTCTAAATCGGAACACTTAGAACTGTGAAGCAATGAAAAAGTTTTTAAATGAATCGTCAATTACACTTTGACTAAGTGGGTTGTCTTCGGGATTTTTACCTCAGTTCGATACTTATACACACTTTAACAAGGTAAAATTTTGCAAAGTTCGATCACTAAAAAGGTAAAAAATCGGAATTTATTATTTTCATTCGCCCCCTAATATCTATCCAACCAATTGCGTTAATGAGATTTTTTTCTTAAGAATAATGCATACGTAGAAACGAAAAATAATTATCTGAGTTTTTATACAGAGAAAATATCTCTCAAATAACCGGAAGGGAGGGGGATGTTGTATTGTAAGCCTCTCAAAGCAGACGATCTAAAACGCAAGTACAGCATTAGAGAAGTAATTTATAGGATGTTAACATTCTGAAAATTTACCGTTACATATTGTTGTACTACCTCTATGTGCCTAGTGACTGAATATGTTATTTATTTCTAACTAACTTTAGACGGTACGTATTGAGGACACTGTCATTAATAATCGCGCTAGATGTAAACGAGTCATCGTACCACGTATACTACTTATACCATTCAAATACTCCATCATGTTCAAGGTATGTTTTGCTATGACTATAAATAAGGCCCGGGACAGCTGTTAATATTGGCAGAGATATACTTAGGACAGTTTTCCACACAGGCAGCTATAGCTACTTAGCCTTATGGAGAGTAAGCTCTACCTGCAGCTTTGTTATCCTAACACTTGATGACCGAGATACTAACCTGGCGTACAAAGAAGTCCTTCAATTGAAGTGAACACTCGCTGTTACGAGTTATATACGCGGGCAATGACTGCGAGCTTATGTCATAAAAATGTTTGTTTGTTCGTCTTCTATGCGGTTCTATAACAGTCATCCAACTGCAATGAATTTTCTGCAAAAATATTGGGCGGGGGAAGGCAAAACGAGATAGAGGAACTGAACAGGATACCCTACAATTTAGTGAACAAATAAACTTTTGTGAGTTGTTTGAATTACATTTTCTTAAAGCAGGGGAAGGGGGGGGGGCAAAAAGAGTAGTGGTGTAAAATGGGACACCCGAAAATCTTAGTAAAATACTATACAACTTTGGTGAATTGTTTTGCGTACGTCGGCGAATATTTTAGCTGAAAAAAAATTACTTTTGGTTGGAGGCGGGTCCAAATGGGGTATAGGGGCAGAATAGGGTGCCCAAAAAGATGTCAATTTACTGAAAAAAATTTGGTTTCTACCAAAACAAATTATAGTTCGGGGGAGGTACGTGGCGAAACGAGGGGTTCAGCGGCAGAACGGAATATCCAAGAAAAAAATTTTGTGGAACAATTTTCCTTTTCAAAATGTTTCTAAAACGGACATTAATGACCGTTTAAAATCATTTCGCCACATTTAGCAATATTGAAAACAAAAGTCGTCGGAACCAGCTAGTGTATAACAAAATGTCAGTATTACGAGTGAAGCTGTGTGATGATTTCGTCCACAATTAACGTTACAATGTTAAACATCTAAAAACATAGTTCGAATTATTCTTATGGTAACAACATCACTGTAATTTATTTTAAATATACATTTGCAATACTTGAACACATCTAGTTAATCTACATTTAGTGTCAATTTAATAAATATTTGGTACTTACCACATAAAACCTAATCCTCATTGTATCGTTAAGTTCTCCATAGTCACACCAACCGTTTTCCGTGATGAGGATAGGAACATTATTGTACCGCTTTGAAACCCAGGTCAGCATTTTCCCCAAAGCAACTGGTGTGTACTGAAACAATGTGTAAGTATTGTTGTATTTTTCGTACGTTGAATTTTTTAACTCACATTCTTAATTACAGAAGTAACAATTTTTACGCTCTTAAACTAGTTCAACTCAAAGCAGTGTCTGTTACTCCGAAAACAGAATACATTGTTTAAAGATGTGTACTTTCTTTACCACGTGTAGAATATTTAATCGGGGGAAAATAACTACATTAAGTTTGTGTGCTTACTGAATTACATTCATAAGCTATTTATTCATTATTCTAATCATACAAAATATTGCAAAATACAGTATTTTGTGAATGGAAACATACACATATTTAACATAAACTATCTGATTGTGTACACTTTTCCTGTCCAAGACAAATATAAAGGTTTAATTCGTACATCAATATATATTAAGAAATAACATAAAACCTACATTTGACTAAAATAAAAAAGTCATTGTTGCTAAGTTATATACAGGACAGTATTACCGCGTAAAGGACGGACTGGAGTTGAATGAACTTACCCTATAAGCAGGTATCGATCCATTAGGCCACTTAGGGTCCTTCGATAAGACTGGGTGCCCCATGTCATTGGAGAAGCTGATCTGCGTGTTGTTGACGCTCAGATTTGTAGCACTCACATAGTCGGACGTGTATAGGTTAAGTCCGAAGAAATCAAATGTGCCTGGAAAACACCCGTGTTCTTAGTTATATTCTGAGCACGGGTGTCCTATATTACACTGTGGGAAACATTATTCATGTAAGGATTCTAAGAGCTAAATCTTACAGTAAATACACAGAAGTACTAGGTTCTGCTATAGGAATGTATTTCATAAACTGTTGTCAGCATGTTAAAAGTGTCTCGAGTATATTATATGTTTATGGCGATTAAAATAAATCGTGATTTTCTGGATGTTTGTTAAAGATCACGAGTTGTGTTGTATTTTGGGAATAAGATAAAGTTACATATTCAAAGTAGATAACCGTGGTTAAAACCCTGTAAAATTGCGTCCTGTATAAAAAAACATTAATATTACCAAATAAAGAATTATTTAAAATAACAGACGTGTCTAATCGCAATGACTGTATTTTTAATGGATAGATTTGTATCGGGCACATCGCGGAAAATCTTGTTCCTTGTTAAATACGAAAAATTTAATACGAAAATGCTTTTATACCCCTATATAAGGAATGCCTCTTTATGCTCGGACAACTTGTATTAACGATATCAAACACAGGATACCGTAATAAACGTGGATTTATTATTTTACGATCTTTGAAGCCTGTGCTGCTCTGCGGGATTCACAAGCTGTTATTGAAACTGCTGATACAATTCAATGAAGAAAAGAAGCAGAACTTGTAAATTTGAAACATATGATTTAGTTGCATATTCTGAAGATATTTTGATTCCTTGTCAAAATTACTGTGGAGAAGCCAGTCGCTGCACTCAATAAATTTATTTACAATGAGAGACAATTTTCTGTAGCAGAGAAATTGTTTGAATATAAAATAATGATAATAAAAATGGTTTTGTTAATAAAATAGTTGAGCACTTATGTTTATGGTAACGTCGTCTATTAATTATAAGATCAATGACAAAAATATATTATCTTTTATTTGGAAGAACAATTCTAATTGTTAAATATAACAAGTCCATATAAAATTTCGTTATTTGAACGTTGTCTTGCTGTAAATATTATTCACTAATAAAGAGACTAATAAAAATTAAGATTTTCTGCGTATAATACGGGTTTACTGCTAGTAAACCTAGAAATGTATAAAGATAAAACAGAAAATGTTCAAAGGAAGACAATATCAAATTACTTTGTTGTCTACTTAAGAGGCCGTTCCAGTGCTTCAGGCGCACGTGTGCAACCCACATTATCAATGAAGGCTAATCTTACTTTCGCTATAGCAATAAGAGTATTACACATATCAACATTACCTTCGCAGTTTATCAAAAACGTTGTCGATCTTATTTTCGCTGCGTTATGCATAACAAAAGGTTACATTATAAACGTGATACAAAAAAATGTTGCAAAGTTTGTAGTCAACCATTCTTTACATTTGACTTCGGCGAACACAGCGAAAATAAGAACAAATGTGTATTTGATAAAACGCGGAGATAATGTTCATATGTATAATACTATTATTGCAATAGCGATAGTAATATTAGCCTTGATTTACATGAAGTTTATGCGGGTTACATATATGCGCCTGAAACACCGGAACTACCTTTAAATAACGGTGACAATGCTGTTGGCTCACCTCGGATGTATTTCACCCAGTATTCTCCGAACTCTGGAAGACGAGACCTGTATAACCCTTGAGCCTTGCTATTTTTGGCAACCCTCTCCTTCATGATAGGTGGGTAATCTCCCTCCTTGGTGAAGATTGGGTGTGCTAACCATCCAAGCTATAAAAATAGCCGTGTGACTTCATTTAGGGTAAGTACGAGACACAATTTATTTCTAGAACAATTGTTTAACGCAGGCTGAGTTAATCAGTGACACAGTACAAGACCTATGTTTAGCAACTGTTTGTCCTTTTCGTTGCACTGCGTCTAGACGATTGTCTAATTTACACTAGTCAGAGAAGGTTACGCTAACGCGGTGAATATTTACGTGGACAATACCATTGACAAACAATTTTGTTCGCTAATTTCGATTGCAAATTCACTCAAACAAATATATTATTTTCAGATAGATTATGGCAACCCCATTATTTTTTCTTTACTTTCTTAGGTCTACAAAATTCGGTGAGTTGACTTACATAATGGTGTTACATTATCAATAAGAAATAAGGTGTTATCACCTTTAGGACATTTATCTTCGAAAATTATTAACCACTCACAACTTTTAGAATAAATGAAAATTTAAATATTTGAATTACAGTGAATAAAATATTTACTGTATCAAAATGTAAGTATAAGGCAAATTATTATTCTAATATTTTTAACCCTCGCGTTACTTGGTCCATTTCGCCTTAATACAATTATTTGTAATAGAACGTGAACTGAAAAATAACTTAAGTAAACATTAGTTTATCAAATATTCACCGAGTTGTTATTGTCTCTGATAAGGTATGCTTTATTTGATTATCAGGCCATGCTCAGTTAAAAACTTTTCTAGATAACCTTGTGTAGGGTAGATAGTAACCATTTATCTAGGAACCCACTTTTATTGCCTTCCTCTGTGATGTAAAAGTTATAAAATCGTTCTATGGTATTGAATGCCAAACCTCTTCAAAAAATTAAATGCTAAAATTGTTTAATTTTATGTCTAAGGTAGTTGTTTACACTAAGTTGATATTTGCTCTGGTCTTAGATTCAGATTATATTACAAAAGCTAACACATCTCATTTTGTTAAAGTCTATGTCTAATTACTTACGTTTAACTTGAAGTATGTTTTTAAGTATATCTTAGTGGTTACATTTTTAGTTACTTTATCACAAATAGAGGTATGTTGACATAAAAAAATAAAAGAAAATTGTATGCAATTCTAAAATAATTATGCCGAATAAGCAGCGTTACACACATTTTTTTATTTCACTATTGCCATTTTTAGATGTCATTTTATGCTGTAATTATATACCCTCAGAAATATTTGTACCAAAAGATTCAATGAAAATGTTGAAAACTTTCCACATTTGTTCACGTTTGAAATAAATTCACATAAATATATATTGTGTGTGTGTGGAGGGGGGGGGGCGGTTTAATCTGGCTTTAAATTTACTTCTACTGCCCGGAATGTCATCCTTGTGGCACACAAAAGGTAAGAATTCTTTAACTCAGTTCCCTCTGAACAAAAAACATTGTCAGTCGTGATTCGCAGAAAAGTAAACTGATATTTTTTCAGTGATGATCTTTACAAGACGGTGTAAAATTTAACTAGTGTCGGTCTCATATTTATCTAAAATCACTCATATATATGTAAACGTCATTGAATTATAGTACAACGAACTGAATAGCACTGTCCTGGTCGATGGAATCAACAGAACATCAGTATATTGGAGCTGATTGTACGTAAATTCACTAACAGTACCACGTTCTACTAAACTGACAACAAACATTATTGAGTGACTTCATTTACTGAAATGTTAATACTGTGAAGTTCTGAACATAACATCTCCAAAGATATTTTTTGTTATGGCTAACGTATACCACCCGAGAATGCAATGTATGCGTACTTACAAATATTTTTTTTTCACATGAGACTTTCATGTGTCATCGCGAAAGGCAACCTTTAAAACTAAAATTTTACAGATTCTAATCATTGACACCTTATCAGTTTTATTGGCATTTCTATGAGTACTATAGTTTGCTACGTAGGTAATAATAATTATTGTTCATGTATTTAACAACGAAAACAAAACGCAGGAAGCTTCAAACAATTTACAAACAATTTGTCTAAAATTTCAGACAGGTAATTTTTTTAAAATTGTAAGCCACATTAAAAAGAACTTCATACATTACTATCTGATATTTCACCAGAGTAAAACACTCCTTAAATATAAAATATGTCACTTGTAATATGTGTAAAATTTAGTCCTCATAAGCATTTAAAAAACAAAGAATTTGTGAAAAAAATTTGCGTTTTTTATTTTGCATATCAGCTTCAAAAAATTTGCTGGCATTAATGAGGGTCTTTAGCATTAATTTATTCCGCGCCCCATTTGCCGGTTTTTTTTCTTATACTTACAGTAAACTGGATATATGTTTCGGTTGCTTCGATGTCAGCTGTGGAATTGGTTTTCGGCGTGAGGTAGATGGTGTCGAGAGTAATGCTGATCTTTCCTATATAAATGAAAGTAAAGTACTAACATTAATTTTCAACGTCTTTAAGTGTTCGTATGCATAACGTAAATGTCTGATATTCTATTAAATCATTTAACACACGAATATGAATTTGTTACAGAAACTGGTATTTAAATTACATAAACGCATTTCTTCTCTACTGCTGTTCAAAACGTTATGCTTATAATTTTATAAATATTGGGGGTTTATATGAAAATTAAAAGTGTAATTCAATTTTATATAAAACAAACGTCAATAACTTTTTCTAGATTCTAAATGGTTTCGTAATGTTGGATGCTGGAATAAAAATTTCCCAACGTGTATGCATATATATGTAATGCACGTAAATACGTACACACTTAGACGCAAATATGACTACATAAATGCATGTATACATAGGCCTTTAATTTATGTGAGTGTGGGTTGGTTAATATATAGTCGCTTGTGATTAACCTTTAGGCAACTACAGGGATTATTTAAACTCTCAATCATTGTCAGACTTTTGCATCAGTATAAAACCAATAGTATAGTCAATGTTTTGGTCTCTAAAAATGAAGCAGAGTTAGCATTTATCATTTCAAATTCCTCAGAGTACTACATTAAGAACAGTTACACAGTTATAATTAAATTTTCCATGATTTCTCCAACAGACAATTGTTTGAATAGCTGGCTGTAAATAATCTAGAATAACTGTGGTACGTGTATAATTATTTATATTCACTGGTGTGTTTTTACTTTCATAACTAATTTTTTGGATTTACTAAAATGCTTAAGCATGCAGATTCGTTAAGAGCAGTAGCTAGAATTCTTTATGTAGTCCAGTGTAGCTGAAATCATGACGATTGTTATATTAAAAAAATTTGATCACGAATATTTTTATGTAAAGTCGAACTTAAAGATGATAGTTCCGACATGTTTGAACAAAGCAAGCGTGGTTACATACGTATGTTTATGGCAGTGTTACGATTGGTCGTGTCTTAAACATTCAGCGTCACATTTTACTCTTAGTGTCGTGCCTGTTTTGTTTGACTGATTTTAATTTAATCCCGAGAACGTAGTTGCGTTATTTTCAACATACATTATTTTATACATGGAGCATAATTCATAACTGAGGCAAAAACATTCTTAAAAAATTATCTCAACGCTGATCTATTATGTAGTAATATAATATTTCAATAGTAACCATAGGTAAACGAATGACTCAAAATGACTTAAAACTAAATAATTCAGACAACTTTTCCTTGGCTTTTAATCTCGTTGCACTTTTTTCAGGATTGGTAGGTCATATTCCAAAGAAATCATTTTCTATACAACTCCTCACAGTTTCTTTCGGCCTAAATTAATACAACTTCTTGTATTCATACCTGTAAAAAATTATTCTATTTTATATATTTAAAGTGTTAAAGTTGCGACTTTAGGAGTGCTCTGTTCTGAAAAATTCGTAGTCTTATAATTATGTCAAATAATGTACACCTCTAATTAAATAACGTTAATGGTGATTTCCCAGAAATAAATAATTTTCGGTTTTATAGTTGTAGTATAAGTGCATGTCATAAGAGCTATTTGACTAGTAAAAACTATTCTAACGATATGAATGATATAATTTTCAGTGAATGTTACTGTATTAAGCTACATGTCACCATTGTTACAAAATTATTTTAATAACGTAATAGAAGTACTCAAAGATATGCAAAAATGAAGGTACATTCAAGACTTTTTAACTACAAATAATTTTTACGTGACATTACAAAGGTTTCATTCTGTAGCGTAATATATTCACTAAGATCACTTTAAAGTATTTCGTCCGTAATATTTGTACAAGTTTTACTTTGGATAAGTAGCTAAAATGGTCGGTCCGCTACTTTAACGTTCGGCATTTATACGAAAACTATGGAAAAAAATCTTTTATTCTGGGAAATTGCTACAAATGCAATGTCATAGGCCAGTATTCATAGTAAAAGGCTTGTTTGGTTAAATAATTATTACTTCGTGAAGTAATGGTTAGTCTCCAAGCAATGCATATTTCAGCAATTAATTCATAAACGCCTAGTTCATGAAGTGAAACTGAAACAAACACTGCTTATATAGACCAAGTTGTACTTGATGAAGAAACCAAATAAGTATCGCTACAATATCATCACCAACATGACACAACTGAACTTGTATTTTAATTACAGCACTCATCTAGAGTAATTGAATATTTGGTTTCAGTTGATTGTCAATTCCACTTGAAAGTATTGGTATTTTACTTTAATACATATTTTGTTCAAAATTAAATATCAATACTAATGTTAAAAACGTGTTAATTAATGTGTTAACGTATTTTTTGTATTTTTTCAGTTTGCTAACTGTGAAAAAAATTACTTTCACGACTCGACTCGCTGAAAAATACGTTTTGCATGAACACGTGCAGCATACTTGTTGATTAAAATATTTTACCTAATTGTGTTTCAGTTAATATTCAGCGTAGGAATATAAATTATGGTGAAATTAACGTTGACATATGCCACATATTATGGCCAAACATGTATTGCTTACCAACTGAAAACATAACCTCATATCACAAAGCTGGCTTTGAGCACATGTAATTTTTGTGAATGAAGTGGTAAAGTGTACCAAAATTGTAATGCTGTGATCTTTAGATTAGCTTTCTGTCAGATTTAAAACTGGGAAGCTTCCACTATATTATTGCTATATACACGGTGCTTGGCGGAAACTTTTTTATGTTATAGGTCAACAAATATCCGTTCGTGTGTTTCAATGAAGTTAATATACTACTGGTTTTTACAAGTTAGTCTAACATTGCGTCTGTTACTGGCTTAAATTTAAATGTTCTTATATTATACATCCTGAACATGTTCTTGACCGCATTTCTTGCTGTGTTTGAAATAAAGTTTATAAACTGCCTGTCGGACGTGGTTTGCCTACCAACGGATACCATAACCTATAACAGAACCGACTTGGAGCAGATTTGCGATTTTCGAGTATGATGAGACAAAGTGAACGATCTTGTGTACTAAAATTGAATGTTGTGTTCACATAATTCTAGAGTGGAAATTCTAAATGATCTAAGTGCCGAAAGAGAAAGCATTGAGTTTATTACATAAAAATGACGTATGTGCCAATGCCTATGTTTTGCTGTAAGAGCTTAATCCTCATAATGGTCCTAATAGTTTTTATGATCGCCAAAAAATTGTATGTCCCATATGTACGCATGCTCTTGCAGCGCTGTTTTTCCATTTTTCTCAAAAACATGTTTTTGGCACTTAGATCGTTTAGAATTTTCACTATACAATTATCTTACTCTCAGCTTCCAACCTGACATGCTACCGCTTGACGAAAATGTATTTAAGTTATAGGCGACGCCTAATTTCGTTCACTTCAATTAAAATGCTATTATTTTTGTTTTTATAAGTAGGTGCTAACAGAAACGGATGTTACTGTAAATAAATATATTTGGTGTAATGTCAGTAGACCTAAATAGGCCTAGGTCTGTTATAGGTGGAATTTAAACATTTTCAATCTGAAAGTTTTCCATTACAATGTATAGGTAAACGAAACGAAATGTGTTCATATATAAACGGAATTTACAAATAAAACATTATTCCCAGGGATACGATTACCGTACAAATTTCTTTAAGGAACCAAAACACGAAAAAAGGTTTAGAAATGAGGTTATGTTTTCGTAACTGTGTCTATTGAATTTTTATTTTTCCATTTTGTTGCATGTATGTTTTATGCCTCTTCAATTTTTTAAATGCCTCTTTTCATTAAATATGTATAACAAAACATCAATGTGAAGAAAGGAATCCCTTACATAACCTATTTCTTACACACAACTCCTGTACTTAAGTCACCGAGTGAGCAGACTTGATGAAGTACTACTAACATGCCTGGGTAAGCAATGCTTATTTGATTGTGAATACTTGTGAAAAAGTAGCACTTATTTTGCAGACTGTGAATACATATTTAGCAGTACTTATTTGAATTATACTTCATGAAGTATTGTTTGGAGCCATAACAATAAGCAATAATTATTTCTAGCACTATGAATTAAAATCTGTGCTTAAGCAACAAAATAAGTAGTGCTTGTTTAAAGTATTTGCTGACAATGAATACCGCCCTAAGAGTTGCACCATGTACGGTAAAATTATAAAATTTTTAATGTTAAAGCTCAGTAGGGCCTACGTGATTAAGCAACTGGAGGGCAATAAGACGCAACAAAGGGTATAGGACGACCTGACTGCAGAATGTAGTCAAGCGCACGATGTATTGTTTAGTTCCGCGCGCCTATTTCTCTGCAAATTGTTATTAGCATTGCCGCGTATTATGGTCGCCAAGACGTACGCAACTTTAAAATTACTAAAAGTATTTTATCAAGCATTAGTATTCAGTGCTTTTACATTGCAGTTAATCCAATTAAACTATGACTTGACCTTACGAGCTGAATGTTGAATGTCCTGTTCAAATTTAGTTTTCTTTATCAGAAAATATAAATGATGTTAGTTCAAATATGTAACCATTTGCCATAAACAAATGTGTGTGTAGATGATTTTGCCAAGAAATTACTCCGTGTATTTGGATTACGCTATGGAAACGAGATAACTGTTACCTGGCAGTTCACTACAGAAGAGCCAAGGACACAAGGGTAATTAGAGCTATCAGAGTTCAGATACACCTGACGTACAAGTAATGAAATCACTTAACATTTTTACGTAAACAGTAAACCAATTCAAAGATAATAACATAGTGAAAACGTTCCACTTCAAATTGATAGTAATGAATGTTATTTCGCATCTAGAGTACCAAACGCGACATCATGAGACACTATCTCAAAAACAAATGACAGCACTGGATAAAATATTTCGTTGTTGGTGATCTCTCTAGGTTCAATTTCAACACTGGCGTAATTCTGTAAAGCATGGCTGCCCATTCATCTGAAAATCATGGGCCGCGGTGGTCAAGTACGCCGACCCCCCGTGGCTCAGTTGGTTGAGCGGCCGACTTTGGTGCGAGGGGTTCTGGGTTCAATTCCCAGGTCTGGTTGGGTGTTAATTTGTGATTGTCCAAATGGTCTCAAAAATTGTCTCTATAAAAATTGCCTCACGAAAGTTACTGGGGTTACTCAAATAAAGTCACATTAAAGGGGGGAATGTTTGGTGCAGTGATGATGCGGAAGCTTCCGCCTCGCCACTGCACCAAACATTAAAAAAAAAAAAGTCAGGCCACTCGCATCCACCCAGGCGATCCAGGTTCCATCCTCGGCGGATTCGGTTCCCGGGTTTTCGCAAGTAGTACGAAGTCGCTGGCAGGAGTGTTTTTTGGGGGTCTACCGTGTTTTCCCCGCCTTCTCATTCCAGCGCTCCTCTATTGTAGGGCCTCATTCCATGCCATTATTTGAGGTACGCTGATTGGTTAAGGGTGTTCAAGTGGGGAAAATTAATATTTTATATTTGCATACAGCAGTGTTAGTATTGTAAACGTTACTTGAGAGTACATTGTACTCTTACAAAAATATTTAGCTCAACCAGTTTTCCCATAATGGCATTTCATAGTAAAAAATTGCATGTTTTTAGTTCATACACCCCCCCAAAAAAATTATTAACATAAAGAAACAAAATAATTCACAGTGAAGTTAATATCCCGGGCTAGGTATTTTAGCATATAAAAATCCATTAAAACAATGTTGTGTATTTTTTAAAAAAAATATTCTGGAATTTAAGTGTTTTTTGTTACTTTTAGGAAAGTTTTTAAAAATACAAAAAACTGTTTGAATTAACCTTTATATACTTAAATCCCTAGCCAGTGACATGTACTTTCACTGTAAATTATTTGGTTTCAGTAGGTTGATTTGTTTTCGAGGAGTGTATGAACTAAAAACATGCAAGTTTTGACTTTGAAATGTCACTATCGGAAAACTGGCTAAGCTATTTTTTTTGTAACAGGAAACTATACTCCCAGGTAACGTCTACAAAACTTACAATGTTTCATACAAATATCAAATTACGATTTTTCCCCATTTGAACACCCTTAATGGGCACCAAGCACTAAAATTCCGCATTTAGTGTACGGTACCCTTGCTGTCCTGTATATACCTCATACGATATGTATTCATCTGAAAATTATGTAAATAAAACTTGATACTGCGTGTCCAAGCTATAGGTAGTTAGTGTACCTTTTTGAGTTTTGCGGAACTCATCGTCGTAAATGTGGAAGGCCCTGGCGTGCGCCTTGAGTAAGTTGTGAATCATCAGGTATTCGCCGACTCCCGGGGCAATAACACCAGGCGCGAAGCACTCTTGCTGGTAGCCCCTTATGATTGAACACGGCTCGTTGAACGTCATCCAAAACTTCACCTGCACATAAGTTTCAAACACACACCGTTCATTACTATTTATAACTTTGTAACGTAGGCTACCATCGAGAGAGCCGTTTCATGCTCTCTCGTTCCTCTTGGATGACGACCATTTTCAATTTCTCATTGTCATTTCCGAAATCGTTATTCTATTACCTACAACGAGGCTGAATCACTCATGACCTCCTCAACATTAACTCTTTTAGAGTACCGCTCCGAACACTAAATTAATGTCAATAATCCCATAATCCAAAATAAATTATTTATAGACATTGCGAAAATGGTGAATATTTTATGCACCGCACTCTGGTAAAAAGTTTTGTTCTATTAACTACAACTACTTACCTGTTTAGTTGTTTGCAATCACGTTTACGAATGTGTTACCAAAACGTTATCTTTCGTGTTGTATTTCAATATACAGTATGTTGTTCATAAACGTATGTTACCCAATTGCGAGATAATTCCTTGTAAAAAAATATGGTAGATTTCTAAAGCACTATTTCCATTCTGCGATTGTGCACAAGTTCTTCTTGACATGACGAGGTCTGGACCATAGCTATATACAGCGACAGAATAGATTAAGACAAGTGATGATGTTATTCAGAACTTAAAAGTATGGCACTTCCCGCTTACAACTGTCCGTAAACTTTCTAGTGCTAAAAACTACTACGTTCTATATAATGAGACTAAATATAGTAATTCTACCAATTTCATAGACGTGTATTTTTATAGTACTGCAGCAACATTTATTTACCAACTAGTGAGGTAACTAAATATTAGAAGATCATAATAACTCAAGAGAAATGTCTGAACTCAAATATATGCTTATACAATTAAGTGTACGGTCAATTATTTTTTGTAGAAATAAGAGCTGATAACTACAACTGGTATCGGCATTCAAGTAATTAAAAATATAGCGTTTGGAATAGTCTTTGTGATAACGAAATATATTGATTTATAAAAATCGCAGCAAGTCCCATTATTTCCGGACGTGGTGTAAATAATAAATAACCTAAAAATTTTACAGTTATTCTGTTACAAACGCATTTTAAATACTAAACGTATATTTCCGACTAAATAAACTTTATTGGCTTTTAGAAATCTTCAACGGCAAAATAAAATCTTACGATAATATAATAATAGGGTATTTTACAGTAAAGGGTAACGATATGTATTGTGGCTTTCTATAGAGTAAAAATATTATTACTTTTGCAAAAAAAAATATTTGGAAACTTGTTTCCAAAAAATAATTTTTTTTAAAGATTACAAACATATTGTAAACATTATAGGAAATGCTTCTAAGTATACAAATATGTATGTATACGTACAAACATTTTTGTTCATTTACAAAAAATTTATTGTACATTAACAAAATAAAATTCTTGTACATTTAACACCGATTGTGTGATATGTCACGAACAATTTTTTGGCCACCAGTTTCCAAATATTTTTTTTGTATATTTGGTAAAATGTGACAGGTCGTCAAAGGTTATTTTGTTTAACATCAAACACTCTGCACATAAAAATATATAACACTAGTCCTCACAGGTATCTGCAACATTTACACCAATTTAATGACCTGCGACATTCATGCCGTAGTATGTAGACTGATAAGTGTTTTGACATTAGTTTACAAGCTTACCTTAGTAAATGTACAATTATTTTTACTGCGTAAACAAAACATTTTCATGTGAAATTATTGGTACATACCACATGGGGTATTTAGATAAAAAAAATTTAAGAGTTTTAACGAATTGCTTAAAGTAAGTTACCCTGTCGCCGAATTTGGTGTAGAGCAGCCTGGCGTAATCCCCAAAGTAGTCGACAAATACGGAGCTGGTAAACCCTCCAAGTTCTTGCAAGTGCAGTGGTAGGTCCCAGTGGTACATTGTGACCTGCGAGAAGAAACATTTACGTATCTCTCTCTCTGTTACACACATAGCGACTATAAGCAGGTAAGCAATGGCTAGATACTCACCACTGGTGTAATGTTGTTAGCAATCAGCTCGTTGATGAGGTTGTTGTAGTAGTTGATGCCAGCCTGGTTGATGACAGACAAATCTCCTTTCGGAAGGACCCTCGCCCAGGATATGGAGAACCGGTAGAGGTTGAACTGTTGGCAATTATTATTATATGAAAGGTTTAATAGAAATCTGAGTGTGGAATAAAAATTCGAACTAAATAAATTACACACTCAAAATAATAATGTGAGTATTAGTAATAAGCGCGTTGACAATAATTTCAGAAATATGAAGGCTTTCGTCGTAAACAGATAATGAGGTGTTCAATAAATTCTATGCTCAAAATAAACATAAAAACTTGTGCCTAGGTCAAATATCCCTGTAATTTTAAACAGTCAAAAACGTACTGTAAATTCAACATTAAACCTACAGCTATCTCAAAAATTTCGAATTTAAAGAACGCGATCAAACGGGAGAATATGATTGTTAATTGCATGGAATTTATATATATATATATATATATATATATATATATATATATATATATATATATATACACACACACACACACATATATATGTGTATAAGCTTAGTTAAAATTTTGGATAGAATCTTGGGGAATGTATTCTAAGTAACGCAGTGGTATGAAACCATGACCAATCCCTTCGCAATCACGTGCACTGATGACTCTAGCAAAATACAAAGAAAATAGATGAAAAAAAAACAGTTCATCTAACACCCAGCCACTCAGCCAGCCGATGTAAGTATAGCGTTTCATATTTCGCGACATTTGCTTATTTAAATAGACGTGGTAGTTTAGTGTAAACACCCAAAAATAAAAATCGAGTTGATCTGGGTTGGATTTGCACATGCATTTTGGTTTCCACAGTTTTACAAAATTATCCCAGGCGAATATGGCGCTGCTTCCGTCACAGTGACCCTACCCTCTTCCTTTACAGTTTCTGAACTATTAAGTTATTGGTTACGTCTTTAATTACCTTGCTGTAGACGACATTAAAGCTGAACTATCTATCAGTTTGTTTCTTTAGATAAAAAAAAATGTTTTTGTGAGATATACGTCTGATCTCCTAAATACTCAAATTATAACCTGCTGATATTATTTTTATTATTAGTATTATTAATATTAATAAAAATGCTTAAGATGTCTTACTGTGATCAGTCAGTTCTTGTGTACAATTAAGTAGGGATGCATTTGAGTTAATACGTGCACGGTATCCATACGAAATTTTAGTATAATGTATGTTTAAACATTACCTGTTCAGAAAGTTAATTATTTAATACTTTGCAAGGTTATATTAAGAAAAATAATGGGAATTTTTTTAAAATGTCGCAATTTAAAATAAGTGAAAATTAGATGTGGCTTTGAATACTAAAAAAAGCAGTGAGAATATGTGTACATGTACGGCCTATGTATTTCAAATTGTGACAATAACTTAAATGTCGTTGTAGATAATCTGTTAAACTCGACATTTCTTCGTTGTAAGCTAGTAAGGGAAGCGCGCAATCTGTCTTTAATATTCAGGAACGTGTAAGACAATATATTTTTTTATTCCGATTACTTTTTATTCAACCAGATTAGTTAATGCTATTTCGCAGCAAAGTGAGCGTTTTAGAAACAAAAGCGTTATATAATTACTCGTTTCATCGTATCTATATAATTCCGCCCCACTTTGTTGTAAACTCTTTCATAAGACCAATAAACGAAAAGTGTACATTAACATCTCGGAGGAGTCAACATCTGAGATGAGAATGGCTTATAATAACGGTTTTGCTTGTGAAGCTTGCAATAACGGTGTTAAAATAGAAAATCAATGTTTAAATAATTTTTATTAGCAATGATTAATTTTAAAATTTACTTAATAAAATATTTGCAAGTGAAATTAAAAAAACCGAGAATCTTCGGCGATTTTATGATTTAATAACAAATATACTATCAACAATAGTGAATTTTTTTATTTCGGATAGTTTCTTCCCATAAAATTATTTTGTAAGAAGCGCAAGAATAAATTTCACCGTGGTAAGCAAACTCACCCCAACAGTCTTCAAAGCCTTAACGTCCTCCTTGTATTTGTGGTAAGAATCGTCCGCCACGTCGGCATTAGCTTTTCCAGTTATGCACTCTGGTTTTTCATGGATCAGCTTGTCCCAGATGTTCTCTCCTTTACCTATGGTCATTCCATCACAAATTTCACTTGACGCACTTTTATTTTAAATTCCTGCATGTCGACGTTCCTACACTGGGCAACGCCTTTCTCGTTATAATATTCACTTAGGTTTTTTTTTTGTTCTCTCATAGAAAAATTTAAACTAAAGAACTTAATATAGTTACGAATTAAAATATTGAACAGTCACAATTACTTGATTTGAGATGATATCAAAATTTTAATTTTATAACCAGGTTAAAATAAGTTCTGCCAACATAAGTTTAAGTAAAACAGATTTATTAAGAGTAAAATTAGACGAATGTGGTGTATAAACGGGATACGAAAGCGAAGGAACACTGGAGTACCCTGATGAAACCCCAGCAAACATCCCTCCGCTCCCCGAATGTGAAAATGTGGTTATACATCCATCACCTGAGAATCAACTCAGATCACCATTGGGGAAATATCTACTTCGCAAAGAATGTTCCATAATAATTGTTGTAATATAAAGTGAATTTAACTTTTCAAATTTAGATGTTCGTGTCAAACTTATTTCCTGTCTTTTGTCAATTTATTTTTCTTTGAGGTAACTGATAATAGTATAATATTCTGTCAGTATAACATTGCTAAACTTTAACTGTTCTGAGGGTTTTTACTTTTTAAATTTTGTTCATATTTATGAAACATATGGCGACAAATTTCGTTCTATAATATAGCACACTTATACTTACATTTGCTTCTTAAGAGTGCGTGGTAGATAAATAAACGTTGAAAACATCAATTGATTTCTATGCTTTTTTCGAAGCAAATATGGATAAAATACTCAATAACAATCCTAGATAATGGTATTTTCCAACTTTACGAGTAAATATTTATGTAAAAATACTAATTCGTTACGTGTGATCTCTTGCGTCGCAGTTAAATGCGCGAGGTTCTGACGTCAGAGATTGTGCCTCAGGAATTCGTAACATTGGAAACAATTTTGTTTAAAACGTTAGCTAGAACTATTGTCTAGGATTGCTATTGTCTTATTTTCGCAAATTGGTTTCAAGAAGCCTACAGTTATAGATTAATGCTTTTAGCGTTGAATTATGTACCACGCCCTCTTAACAGTACAGTATTTTGTTGGCCAATATTTGCATTCTTAGATATTTGTAGACATGTTGGTCCCCAAAATCAAACAAAAATTGAAATTATAGAACTATGTTTAGAATATGATAGTAAGAACATTATAGTTGTAATATGTGACCACACTGTGATACTGATAATGTAGGATCTGTAAAATTTAGTAGTTTACCGTCTGCATTCCACCCTCCCTCGACCTGGTAGGCAGCAGAGGCAGCTCCGAACATGAAGCCATCAGGGAAGGTGAGGTTCCTGGCTTCCACACACGAGCTGACAGCCACCAGCAAACCTACAAGTACTTCGAGCTTCATGGTTATGTCGACTATGACGACGAACCTCACAAAGCATCTACTTGATCAAACACGTATATATACAAGACTTCTATGCCGTCTTTGACGTCAAAGATACCGTAAATGTCATTGTATAATAATTCAGTTTTGAAGCACTCTAAACGCTTTCGATAAGGTTCTGTCAAGAATTTTTATCTGCGTTGAAACTTTCCGTCGGAATATACAGGTACGAACAATAGATTTTCTCGTCCTCGTGACAATCTTTAGGACCCAAGCATGTTTGTTGACAGATAATAATTAAGGTCATGTTATAGTCACGCATGTCATAACAGTTAAATGTAAATTCATTGAGTGTTTGCTATACAACAACAGTTTCGACAGTTTATAAACTATACATTTCAAAGCTATGCGTTTTCGCTTAAAAGAGTGTTAAAACAGCTGCAGGAACCAATATCTGTCGTCTTCTGTGGGTAATGAAATCTTTATTGCGTGGTGGCAACGGAAATCTGGAACAATTTTGTTTTTTTCTGATTGGTTCTAGCGATTTTTTTTCAGCTCAAATATAATGAAACCTCATTGATACAAACCGAATGTGTGGTAGATAAACGAATGCTGAAATCATCAATTGATTCCTACATTTTTTTCGAAGACAATATGAATAAAATACTTAATGACAATTCTAGATAATGTTGTTTGCCAACTTTATGAGTAAATATTTATCCAAAATTACTAATTCGTTACGCGTGATCTCTTGCGCCGCAGTTAAATGCACGAGGTTCCGGCGTCAGAGATTGTGCTTCAGAAGTCCGTAACACTGGCAACAATTTTGTTTAAAACGTTGGCTAGAACTATTGTCTAGGATTGCTATTGTTTAATTTTCGCAAATTCGCTTCAAGTAATCAACAGTTATAGATTAATGGTTTTAGCGTTGAATTATGTACCACTCCCTCTTAAGGGACTGAAACTGTTAAAGTTGGTTATAACGTGTAATATGTGTAATGGTTGCCTAGCCTAGCCTTACACCTTAAACTGGTGTAGCGATACTATCTGCTAGCTCACTGGTAAAGCTACACAGTCGGATGAGAAATAATATAGAATAAAATTTAGTAATGGGCGCCAGTAGAATAACAGCACTTGTCATGAAAGACTAAGCACAGGAGCAATGTTGACCTGGACTCACTTAATTTCAGACTCACACACTTCAACACCTCAGCACCAGATGAACATATTAAACTTACCATTTAACAACACAAATGCTCTGGCTGTAAGTAATACAAACAAAACACTTGGAAATAAACACTTAGAAAAAAAACAAAGGTGCTTAATTTCAAATAAAAAATTATTTCTGGCATAGGTTAGTGAAAAACTGATAGCAGATATTAAATAATAAATTACTGAAATATTCTGTCTTGCCACAATTAAAATATTAAATTCAATCAAATAAACTTTACTGCAAGTGATCATCAAAGCCAGCCAGTTGTTTACTTTGTAGAATTAGGTTCGTTCATCGTGCCAAGTTTCTGAAAGAAATTATAACTCAATTAATGTTTACATTTGAGTCTTAAATTAACATTTCGAGTCCAAATAAACTATTTCAATTTATCTGAGCACTAACTCTTTTCTACAAATTCTCAGATTTACCGTGGGCAAAAACAATAGAGTTACAATTTCAAAATTTAGCCCTGAGTTGTACAAATAAAATATCTGAATTTCTAACGTTATGTTCACAAGATGACGTCGTAAAAATCGAAATTTGAAGGTGAAATATCTGACGAGCAACTTAGCTGTCTCGGCGGCTTCGTTCTCGCTGTCTTCTGCTTGTTTCGTTGTTTGCTGTGGCCATGTGCACTCCACATGCACTTAGGAACCAAAACTGCAACTTTTCCCTGAGGAGGTTTGACGAGTATAGACCAGTGAATTATAGCATGCTAACAAATAATAACGATGAATTTGCACTTCTTTTTTAATAATCGTTCACATATGCAACTATGCTTCATGGTTATTGGCGAAGTAACTGTGTGAAGGGATGTGTGTCATTTGATTGTACCAATCACAATACGTTTACTGCAACACCACACGTCTTTGATTTGTGGGTTGAACCTCAAGACATGTCGGAGCTAAAACATACTATCACTGACTATGAAGCATATATGGAGATGAGCAAATGAGACACTCAAACAAACTGGGGCAAAATTGTTTACGCGAAAAGTGCAATGCCCTTATAATCTTAGCATATCACAAGAGACCTGAAAAATTCGCGTTTTCATTTAAACACAAGCTAGAATTCAAATAACTGAAAGTTAGTGCCACTTCCACAATTGGCCGTTGACGTATCCAATACCACCTTGAAGTCACTGAGCCAACAATAACAATGCAACTAAATATAGGCCCATTTCACTGTGTCAGGGAGCAGCGAATGAACAACTGTCATCTGCTTCTGTAAACATATATTCTGGAGGCTAATCTACAGTCAAGTGAAGCCCCGAATTTGTCCTATCTCTACGTATCGAGTATGCAGTATACAAAAGTTAAAAATAGACGTCACAATAACAAAATTTTGATTGTCGTACGTGACAAGACGGTCTTCAAAATTAATCACTTTGCCGTGAGCATTTGAAAATGTTTCGTATAGAAGAAAAGGCTACATCTATATATATCTTTATATATATATATATATATATATATATATATATATATATATATATATATATATATATATATATATATATAGAGCTTACAATGCGCTTTCACAAATGTGAAACTTACAAAAGCAGTACGCAAATTCAGCTTCAAAAACAGTAAAAAAAATAAAAAAAATTCAGGCAAAAATCAGAGGTTATTTGTGTGTGGGAAAACCAGTATGTAGGTTACACAATGTTTGTTATAAATCTAGTTAAACATCCTATGACAGTACAGTAGGCCTATTTGGAATCTGTTTACAGGTACTCACGATTTCTTCGGTCTTAATCTGTATACCTCTGATCTCGTGAGCCAACCATCTGCTCCTGTAAACAACTCCGAGATCAGCTTCGAGAAAGATTTGGGCTACCTGGTGATAGAGAAGAACTCAAGTTGGCCTTATGAAGCGAGTTCTGGTTTCAGGGCAAGTATATATGTTATTTTTTTTTTTTGTGACACATAAAACCACACTTGTTTTTCACTTATTTGTTCCATTCGTACGTAAATGCCACGTGAAAAAAGAAAAGTATAAGTCATAAAAAATAAATTTGTATGATTATATACTGTGCTGTAGATAAATATTTATTCTTTACGTACCAGTTTTAAATATTCAGTAAATAAAAGTTTCAGTAGAAATTTTACGTAAATTTTCTTGACCTAACCAAGTAGTTTCTTTGTTTATAGTTGAAAATGCGTAAGTGTTTCTATTGCTGAAACAAAACAACTTAGTAGTTTTAATTGTGTTGCCCAAATGTAACTTTTGATCATTACAACTAAATGTTTGTTTTCTAGTGGAAAGGCTATATTTTCGTGTAAATCATAAAAAGCATTGCAGCACCAAGAATTGAACCGGGAACTGCCATTGCAGACATATTCTTAATAGCATTCGCGTCTAAGATTGGACGTCAGTAAACAGCTCGTCACAACGGATATATGGTTAGAAAAATTGTTAAAATATGTGTAAATGTATGTTAACATTAGCGTATTATTTTTCTTTTTATGTACCCACTAGAATATCAGAATTGCTTGTAAAACAGAATTTAGAATTATTAAACGCACTTACAAAGCTATAATTATAATTGTTAGTCTCAGTACGTAATTACAATTAACGGCGTGCACAAACATCAAGGTTTGGTTTACTTACATAATGTTAATTTGTGTAATTCTAATCAAATTATTACATTTGCATTAATCAAATATTATATTGTCAGGCGATAGTACTTTCAGGAGAACTGGCAGGAATAACGATTCTTGCTCAATATATACAATTGTTGTTTCGGAGTGTATTGACACAAAAAAAAAATAAGAAAATTATTGATACACGTGAAATAAACGTTTTGTCCAACTATAAACCAGTACTGACGCTGCAGTTAAATCTTTTTTTTTTTTGTTAGGGAATCATAGTTAACTGTTTAAATTAATTATTATTTCAGATTTAAAGCAAAAATAAAAAAGTTTCTTCAGAGGCGAGTTTATTTTTAACGACTCAGAAAACATTGAAATATACCGCTTCATATAAAATCGCATCGTTTTGCTCATTCAGTGCTCTTAGTTTTGCTGTAGTAATGTAGGATGCAGATTATTCCTCTTATTTGGACATATTTCATTGCTTTAACTATAGTTGTCCAGTCATATGTATATCTGTATATATATTCTTTTATAGAGCTACCTGTTTATGTGTCTGTCAATAGTATTTGCGATGTCATCCATTATCTTAAATTGTACCCTAAATCCTTACATATTATTTCAGAATTTACTATGTTTACACGAAACGTTTATTCAAGCACTGTAAGAGAACGTTCCATTAGTAATAATTCATGTACACGTTTTATTCACAGTACACTCCGTTTGGCTTGAGAAAGATGCTTAAATGGATATCGGACCGTTACGACAATGTTGACATATTTATTACTGAAAATGGATGGTGTAGCTACGGAGAACTGAACGATACCATGAGGACGCGATACTTTGTGGTAAGTCTGTACAATAGTTCATTTCCGTTTTACTTAAACACAGAAAATAAACTTGTCTAAGGCTGTAGTATATAGTGCCATTTTTAACAACATTATAACTTTAAGCAGTTGGGTTTTTCACCTGAAGTTTATAAATACCTGTAATAATACCCAGAAAACAAACTGGTACAGATCCCACTAAAGACATTTCATGTATCAATAACATTTCTAAATTTTAAAATATTTATTAGTCATTTGTATTCTCTCAGTCACGTGGTCGAAATGTATTTTTCAAACATTCTTGTAGAGCACTTTTACAGACAACTGAATTTCTTAGAAACTGTGAACTTAAGTAACGAAAATGAGTTGAACCAAAATAATTTATTAGAAATCGTCCTGTACAAAACTAATCGTTTCTGATAGAAATGTTCTACAGCTGAATATATTGCATTCATACGCGAGCTAGGTAACCACATGACAAATTATTTTTATAAAATAACACAGACAACAGTTGTTACACATTTATATTTATTACGACCTTATACATCGATTCAGTAACTAAGACTCTCCAATGCGCACCACTATTTCTTGATGAAACATGTCATAATTCGTTACAAATATTCCGGACTAAATAAATAAATCAGGACATGTTTATTGCGTTGCAAATTTGGGGACATACTTGAATGGTATTTGTTTATTTATTTCGGTTTCCATGATTTATGCATTTCATATTGGTTTTATTGGGAAAACGTGTAAAACACTTTTCTGTAACATATTCAATTGTCTTCCTGAAGTAGATTTAACCTAATAGGGTATAAATTATTCACCCCACGCGTGACAAGTTACACAAGTCTAGACCACTACCAACACCCTTGCGACAGTATTTTGGCGTGTACAAGATTCTCACTCCATAATCCATAACTGAATGTCATGTAGGAAGCCCTGACCTCGTGAAGGTGGAGGTACTCTTTCATAGGAAATGTTGTGTGCATTTCTGTCCTACTTGCGTAGTGCTCTTTCAGTCTGGATGGTGATCTAGACCTCATGTTATATTCCTTTGTTGACAAGCCTTGCGATAATAGCTGACAGCTTAAGTCATTTGTTTCAGAGAATTAGAAATTATTTTACTTTTTTTGCATGCATATAAATATGAATTACATTAGTAGAAATACTAAAATATTATTTACACATTTTGTACCTATTACACAAATTGTTCATAATCCCTTGATACTAACGATGAGTTCCGAATGGAAGATCAAGGTTGCGAACATGGTGTTGTAGTTTGCTTTGTTTTGAAAAGGTCTTGTTTTTAACAATGTTCTTCCCTGTTAATTCTAAAATGTGTAAAGTTCACATATTGACACACACTGCTAGGTTACAAAGTTGTGACAAGTTTGGTTTTCAATGAGAACTTCAGTTCTTGTCGAAATATTATGTAAACAGCGAATGTCGTGTATCTGTGACTCGAGAATGTGTTCCAACGGTAACCATCATTATTGACCATAAAATCGATTAAACCCAACCTGTAATGTAGTTCCTAATATTTAATGAACATGTGTTATGAATTTTTATTCAACAATAAATTATTTGAGTCCGGTAACTCTATAAGTACTGCATTTTCGTCGCAATTCTGAAATTTGCACACACACACACACACACATACATACATATATATACACGGTAGAATGCATAACTTAAGGAGTTTTAAAACAATAATGATTGTATAATAAATGTGCAAAACATATTAAATACTATCGAATACAATTTTTTGGTCGTTTGTGTCTGTAATGATGTAAGTTCAAATAATAATTAACGATACGTAAATTCTTGTGTTACTTGCATCTTCTACCAGCTGGCAACAAGATAAAAATTACGAGACAAATTATGAATACGAAAAAATAATATGTTGAACTGCAAAAATTTAAAAAAAAATGTGAATAAATAAAGGTAAGAATAGGGAGTTTGGCTACATTTGAAGGGGACAGTTCTATTTATCGCCACACAAAATTCAAGAACGGCGATTGTTTCATCCACATAGCCATTTGATGGTACATAGTCACAAGATGACGGAATAATCATCAAGACACTTAAGGGTGTTCAAGTGCGATAAAATCATAATTTTATATTTATATGAAATAGTGTTAGTTTTGAAGACGATACACGTGAGTACATTTTAGTCTTACGAAACAATTTTATCTTTCATAGTTTTCTCATAACGGTGCGCCAAAATCAAAATTTGGTTGTTCTGTTGCCATGCAATTAATGAAAACTAGCTGACCTACTTGAATAAAATAATTCGCGGGGATATTACATCCCATGAGCTATGCAATAAAGAATTTAAATGACCATAACGTAATATTTTGAATGTTTTAAAACATCGCAAAAGTACAGAAAAAAGTTGAAAATCCAGCAATTTTTTAAAATACAAAAATAGTTCACGGGATATTTTCAAAATGTTTCATTACTTAGCCTGTGGCATGTTAATTCACTGTGAATCATTTCACTTATGTAAGTCAGTTGGTTTTCGCAATTTGAACGGCAGAAGAACATGCAAATGTTGACTTTGAAACACCGTTATGAGAAAACTGTGCGAGTTAAAATTGTTTTGTAAGAGGAAACTGTACTCACAAGTATCGTCTACAAAACTAACACTATTTCATATAAATATTAAATTATGATTTTATCGCACTTGAACATCCTTAACACAGAGTTTCAGCAACTTCATTCAGTATTTAAGTCTGTATACTCGTTCTTTCCAACTGTTCCAGAATTATCTGGCTGCAACCTTGGACGCTGTATACGAAGACAAAGTAAGCGTGATAGGACACACCGCCTGGAGTGTGTTCGATGTATTTGAGTGGACAAGTGGCTATTCGTAAGTAATTATTTAGTTAATCTTTGTCCCTGCGTGGTTGTATGTATATATATTTTTTAATATATTAAATTGTATGTTTTTTGAAAGCATTCGTCATGTTTTTAAATGTTAACCCACACTTTCCTGTATGTAATTGACAGGTACTTATTGTTAAATATGTTCTAGCATTTCAATAAAGATCAGTTAAACCTTACACATCACACGTTGTCCGAAAAAGTGACAGTGTTATAAATAATCCTTGATTATTTTCTCTGTATGTAATAAATTACGTTACAGATAATTTTTAAGATACTGTTAACAAACAAGTATTTATTTGTGTGATATGCGGATAAAGCTGTTGAAATATGTAGGTCAATTGAAGTCAGCCGTGTTCATCTGAAAGCAGTGCAAAGTCGTCTAGTGAAGTGCTCGCAGTTGAGTCTACACAGCGGGACAAAACAAATTTTAGAAGTCAGGCACCCAGGTGCAAGTGTGGCTATTGTGGTTACGATCATAGTCGTGAAAAAACTTGTCCTGCACTAAATAAAACGTGTACTTTGCGGTTATGGTGGGAACCCATTACAATGTGTTCGAATGTTTGCCAATTTAAGCTTGACACAGCTGTTCAAGTGAATACTGTCCCACTAACGTTGCTACAGAAGCTGGATATCGACATCAAAAACATCAAGAAGAAAGGCTCATCCCTGCGAGCCTAAGGAGAGTTTGAGATACCACACCAAGGGCCTGTGTCATTACCGTGTGTGCTACGTGACACACAGCATCTGCTGGAATTTGAAGTCGTAGATGTCGCCCAGGCTGTTCTTCTACTGGGCTTGGAAGCGTGCCAAGAATTGCAGTTGGTGTAACGTATCAGCACACTTGATCAGCACACTGTAGCCAGTAAGGTACAAATTCTTGAAGAATTCCAGGATATATTTGAAGGTTTAGGAACATTTCCTGGTAAGCCACTGACTATTCATCTTGATCCTAAGGTTTCTCCTGTCGCTAACTCGTGTCGGAGAGTTCCTCGCAGTTTGTTTACGAGACTGAAATTATCTTTGATAGCTTTGGAAAGGTCAGAGGTTATTTCCAAAGTTACTAATTCTACTCCATGGGTCAGTAATCTGGTGATTGTCGAAAAATCGAGTGGGGGGTTAAGGAACTGCTTGAACCCCAACAATTTCAACAAGGTCATTCGGAGGGAAATGCACCAAATTCCTTCACCAGAGGATCTTGCATCACGATTGGGTGGATTTAAATACTATGCGACTTCTGATATATCTAACGGATTTTTGCAGGTTCCTCTGGATGAGGTCAGCTCAGAGCTTTGTTGTTTTGTGTCACCCTTTGGTAGGTACAAATTAAATCGCCTCCCATTTGGTCTGAGTTGTGCGCCTGAAATTTTTCAAAGCAAAAAAAGCAGAGATTTTTGGTGACATTGAGGGGGTAGAAATCTACTTTGATGATATAATTATGAGGGCTAATTCGCAGGCTGAGTTGGAGGCTGTAGTGCGTAGGGTGTTGAATACAGCAAGAGAGTGTAATATCAAACTGAATAAGTCCAAGTTCCAGTATCAGCTTTCTCGTGTAAGTTATGTAACGAATGTGATCTCTGCTCAAGGCATTGAACCAGATGACAAACATGTAGATGAAATTTTGCACATGACTAAGCCCACAAATAAGACAGAGCTGTTACGGTTCCTTGGTCTTGTAAATTATGTGTGTTGATTCATTCATAATCTAGCAAAGATCTCTGCTCCTTTAAGAGTTCTAACGCACAACAATGTGCGTTGGCAGTGGTCGAATGAGCAAGAGCAAGCAGTGGCAGCTCTAAAGAAGCTCATCTCCTGCGCGCCTGTCTATGATCGAAATCTGGAGCTGGAAATCTAAACGGATGCTTCCTCTCTGGGAATAGGATGTTGTGCTCTACAAAATGACTGGCCAATTACCTTTGCTTCTAGGAACTTAACTAGTTCTGAACAGAAGTGGACTCCCATTGAGCAAGAGTTTTTAGCTGTAAAGTTTGCTTGTGAAAGGTTTCACGAATATACGTATGGGAGGCCAGTCACAGTTCACAGTGACCACAAGCCACTAGTAGGTATTATGAAAAAGGAGTTGAAGATTCTTTCACCTTGTCTTCAAAATATCCTTTTAAAGTTATACGATACTCTGTCACTGTGGTTCACCGACAGGGCGTGAAATGTACATTGCAGACATACTGTCTCGAGCATCCTTGGAAACTAAGGAAATAGCAGATGGCTTACAATTTGCTGTGCACTCTCTTGTAACCAATCTTCCTATGTCCGAGAGCAAGAAAGCAGAGATGCGAGAAGCCACTGCCAGGGATCCCCAACTGTGTGTTCTTGTGAATGTGTTATGTGAAGGTTGACCAGCTGATAAAACCTTGCTGCCTGATTCTTGTAAACTGTTCTGGAAGCTCAGACACCTGTTGGAAGTCGTTGATGGATGTTTGTTCCTCTGGCATTAAGACCTGCTATGCTTCAGTTAATTCATTAAACCCATTTGGGTATCAGTAAGTGCAAAGTCAGGGCAAGGTAAGTTTTATATTGGCCAAAAATGTATGAAGACATAGAAAGAGTAGTGAGTAGTTGTGAAGTATGTCAGACTTATTAGAGGACCAATGTTAAAGAGCCACTGTTGCCTTATGCTGTCCCCAATAGGTCTTGGGCCCAGCTAGGCACTGACATACTGGAGTTTGCGGGTAAAAGTTTCTTGGTCATTGTTGACTATTATTCTAAGTGGGTGGAGGTCAAATTTTGGGATCAAAATCAGAAAGTAAAAGTTGTACGGAAGTTCAAAGAAGTGTTTGTTACCTTTGGCAGTCCAGACATAATAATTTCAGACAATGTAATGTTCAACAGTGAGACAACTGAGACCCTTCTGTGACCAAACCATGGTCACAGAAAAGCGACAGCAGTAACACTGGACATAACACCACTCCCCTGGTCTTTTCCTTAGTTCTCCACACTATTAATGACCTAAGAAGTGTAAACAAAGCTAGATCTTTTGATGAACCTTTCTGGTATGTGTTCCTAACTTCAGAATAATATATAACATGT
>PNEQ01019508.1:0-134410 GCA_003012365.1 Medauroidea extradentata
ATGGCGAAAAGATTTTTGCAACATTTGGTTTCGATGCGTCATGTGCACACCTGCAGCTCTGCTACATCGTCTGTGGTTGGATGATTTTACTCTCACTGGCCTTGGCAAATTATAGACGTACAGACTCACAATAATCTTATTCTGATTGGTGCAGTAAAATGAGAAACGTGTCTGAACAAAGACACGCTGCCAATAACCTGGAAATATAACTGCCGATGTGCACGAGAGACACTGAAACAAAGTGGGGCAAAAATCTTTTCGCGACAAAATCGTGGCCCTAACTATCGCTCATGATCACAGCCCACGATTTTTAGTGAAAAGAATTCTGCAACAGTTTTTTTCAATGCCTTACGTGCACATCTGCAGGTGTACTTCTTGATTATTGGCAGAATGTATAATTGCGCAGGCGTGGCTCATTTGAGTTGTGGCATCAGGAACAGAGTTACTGCGACACCACACGTCTGTAATTTGCGGGTAAAACCCAGAGACTCTGAGAATTTAAAACAGCCAATAACTGACCACGAAGCAGAGCTGCATATGTGCACATAAGGCATTGAAACAAATTGTTGCAGAATTCTTTTCACCAAAAATCGTGGGCTCTACTCATGATTACACATGGTGATTTACCGCGAAAATTTCCTTTGCTAACGTACCCTTGCAACATGCTCTGATTCAATGATGATGACCGATGAACACGACATAAATGTCTACAGGCCAATGGATGACTTGAAAAGAGGCGGAGCTTCAGTCAGGTGTGGGATACAATTCCTATCTCCATGGATACCGCAGCCGAACATAACCTTCATTTAGCTGTTTGGCTTCACATGTCCCGGATGAGATGTACGTCAAGAGAAATTGGTTATTTGTTTGGAATTTGCCATTTTTTCAGACAAACATTAATCTTATGTATTTGCGTATCTTAACCATTAAATTGAAACAAATTTTTTTTACCCTTGCGTGCAAATCTATGAATGCACAACATTTTTGCTTTCTGCAATTACCAACTAACAAATCAGCATGTTTGTAAACAAGCTTTGTTTTCCACAGTACTTTTCCCCTGCGGTGACGTCAGGTGGCGTGTACTTCAAGTCGTCCATTACACGCGTCGAATTTTACACAGGCAGAATTATCAATCGCTCTGCCAAACAGAATCAAAATTTCCCACGATAAAGCACCGTCTTTCATGATAAGATTTGCAATCTATCATTCATGATAACTGAAAATACAAACATTAATGCTTCACATTTATAGAACTTCATTTGCAACAAACACTATAATTATGGATGTAGCTGTTTTAGACAAAACATTTGTTCAGGTTTGAGTGCGGCTTGGTTCCAATGTTACAGGCTCGTCAATACAACATAAAAATCTACTTAAATAACAAATTATAACATAAAGTCAACAGTCAATTATTATTTCATATATAAAGTATGAATAGAGGAGATCGTTTATAGCGGGAGAACCTGACTGTTTGCTGGGTTTCAACACACGTTCTGATTACCAGAATATTACTGGCTTTCGCTTGTACGTGAAGCTGTTGCCCTATTTGACTGAGCCAATAAAATCCGGCTATCGTAATATACGATGCCTGTTATTGGTGAGCGGACAGCTACGTTGTATCAGACGTATATCAACCAATCATATATGTTGCAAGGAACTATAGTGTTTCAAGTGTACGTTGGCACAAAACATTTTTACGATACATCATGATCTATGAATTATTAAATGTTTCGATTGTACGTAGCCTTTCCCAAAGTGCAAGAGGAAAATAAGTCGCATAATACTAAGAACACATTTAACTCCTACATGAGACAACACTTAAAAAATTTGCCCCATTAAATTTACTAAAGAGCGCTGCATACGCCATAGTCTTGGCGAGTGCAAGGATAGGGAATTACATGCTAAATTAATGTTAGTGTGAGACTGTACATGTTAAAACGACACACATGCCACCAGTGACATTTTTGTTCAGCTTGGTGCGACTAACAGTTCTGTAGGTAGAGGCACTAGTATTCCGCATATTAATTTGGCAACAGTGTAGAATTTACAGTACTGTACATGCACTGGTCGAAGTCGAATGTTCCTTGGCTTGTAACCATACATGTGGGTAGCACGTGTGTTCTCCACAACTTGTTTCCTATTTATTACTGTCTTGCAGTCGTCAAAAGTGTGTTAAAATAGCGGTGGCTAATTACAGAAGGAGCGGTCAAGTATATGTTATTTGCGTTCAACCTGACCTAGAATTAATACGGGAAATAATCGTGCCTCTATCTATAGGTAGACATACGGAAAATTCGCATTATTATTTGGGAACAGACTAGTCTTAATCGGCCTGTACAGTCTTGCAACACAATCTGTGAGGTCACTGGCCGCTTGCCCTTATGTGATGACAAATATATTCGACTACTTTACATGCGACTAGTCACTCTACAGTGGAAATTTTAATTATTGGCCAAGCGCCTTACCCGTTGCAAGCAACGAACTTGTTTACTAATGGAAGAGGTCGATAGAGTGAACAACAGTTTGCAGTCTAGCATGCAATTACAAAATAACGTGAAATTTGCAGGTATTTAACTATAGCTAGAGATGATGGTTTATCGCAGGAAAACTTGTATGATTGCCGGGTTCAACGTACGTTAAGCTTACCATAATAACACTGTCTTTTGCACGTACGTGGAGCTGTTACCCTATTCGACTGAGCCAATAAGATTCCCGGTATTGTAATATTTGGTGCCCGTTATTGGGCTGAAGACAGCTACGTTGTGTCAGACGTATAGGCCCTATCACGTAATCATTCATGCTGCAAGTAGCTACAGCGTTTTCACGGACACGTCGGCACAAACAAATTTGCGATATACCACATCTCCAACTACAGCATCATTTAGGCTGTTCATTCAATACTCTGAAAATTGCTACCAACTGAGTGTTTTCACTTACAAAAATTCTTAACATACCTACCCACACAATTTTTGGCCAGAGTTTAATTCCTGCAGTAGTGGTTTCCCCGTCTCAATGCATAAAAAGTTTTTTTTTGTCCGAAAGCGATATCATGGAGGTAGGCACCACCAAACATTATGTTAACATGTACATCCCTGTTCTTGTTCATGCTAGACCTCTGTGGTAGGTAGCGCCCTTAAGAGGAGTCCTCGACTGGCGCACGGACGGCGTTGCAGCGTATCACGCGTATTCTTTTTTTAAGCGAAACAGCTTAACTTATTCATATTATGTTTATCTACAAAAAGAACACACACTTGAAACTATGCTTCTATGTTTTTAAAAATTTAGCACGCTTGTTAGAAACATTATTTTCGTGCCACTCAAAATAGCTAAAAACTGTTTTTTTAGACCTCCGAAAATATTACGTGAAATCGTAAAAAGGCAAAGCGAGAGGCATGCGTTGGTCTTAACTTCATACTATTAAAAAATAAAATGTTTTGGTCACCGCTTAAAGTCCCGTAGGTAAAAGACTACAAGGGAAACTTGCTCGCCAGTATGGCGCTGCGAATAGAGGCGACATGCTTCTCGTCAAGCGTGGGACACTGGCTCTTATCGCTACGCTGTTACCACGCGTCTAAGGTGGCAATTTGACACCGGCGAAGACTCCTCTTAAGGCGCCCGTCTACATGTCTCTCAAACTGCGTTGCAGTGTGTTTGAAATACACGTTTTATAAACAAACTGTTCCACATGTGCTCACGCGGGTTTCGTACGAAAAGAAATAACATTTCAGGCCAGGACGGAATACAACTTTCAACACATCACGTGTGCTGCAAACTACATTTTTAAGCCCTTCAACACGGCCGAAAACGGCATTTTCAGACTGCCGTGCCTCACAATATTGAGGACGATTGTCTGCGAAACTAGTATAGAGCCCTGCGTTGGACTTTCCTTAAAACTTTCCACCAATAAAAAGATGGGGTCACCACTGAAAGTGTCAGTCAGGCGAGTGTTCTACGATACCACTGCACGTCGTTTCAGTGTCTTGCGCTAGAGGTGATACCGCGTCACAGGAGCTGGTCAACATCGCCCTTCGTGCCGTGCCTCACTCACACAAACACACGGCCAGTAGGCGGGCGTCTTAAGGACACGGTCTACAGCAATTTTCATCGTCATATTTTCGTTTTTTACCAGATGTTTTTTTTTCTTATTTTAGACATAAATTGTGACTACATTTTGTCCTTAGGAAAATTTTTTTATCCCTCATACTTTTTGTGTAGTGACTCAAACGTCAAAATTTGCATGTTACGGTTTTATGTACTCTTACTAAAACAAACTGGCATACTAAACTGAAAAAAATGTACGGCGAACAACAATGTTGTAGGCTATAACTTATCCTATATAAAAACAACAAATAGAGTATTTTGCATTGAAAAAAATTGCTACATTTTGAAATAATATTTAAAAAATTCAATAATTTTTAAAACACAGAACATCTTTATTTATTGTTTGTATGTAGGAGACGTTATAGTCTACAACATCGTTATTCGCTGTAATTTTTTTTTTTCAGTTTGGTATGTCAGTTGGTTTTAGTGGTGTACATAAAACCATAACATGCAAATTTTGACGTTTACGAGTCATTAGGCAAAAATTATGAGAGAAAACAATTTCATAAGAGAAGAATTTAGTCAATATACGTCTAAAATAAGAAAAAATAATGCCTGCCACAAATATAAGAATAAAAGTGTGACGCTGAAAACTGACGTAGACCGCGCCCTTAAGAGGTTTTTTTTTTTTTGTTTTGTTTTGTTTGAAGCACGGGAACGAGGAAGTCGAATATAATCTGTCATCCCCGGGAAATGTTTTCGTATAAAGTGTATTTCAACGATACTTCAAACAATGACTCTGTGTTTTATTTCTGGAACGTACGTGGTAAAGTCAAATGCAGGTTTCTATGATTTTGTTTCACGCTTGCGACTGATATTTTATCAGCTACAGCAACGTTAAAAATCATTTTTAGCTCTTTTGAAGAACTTGGTAATCGCGGTTTTAATTAGTGAACGATATTTTTAAAGCCATAGGGACACAGTTTGATGTGTGTCGGCTTTTCGTAGGTAAACGCATTGAAAAAAATTTTTAATAGTTACACAAGAAAAAAAAATACTTTTCGTGTCCCGCTTCAGCACGGCTTACGCGCCAGGTTCACTAACTCTCAAGAGCGTTTGGTACAGCCTGATCTTTGCACCAGTTGCTGGACACGATGACGTTTTTGAGGATTACGTCACACATTACTTTGCGTATAAAGGACGGGAAAATATATTTGTAGCAACTACAAAATATTGACAGCAAAATATGTTTTGTGCTCACCACAAAAACAGTTTATTGTCACCATTAACACATTGTTTGTGGTCACCATAAAATTATTCTGTGTTTACTAGAAAATAATTTAGTGTGCTACTGCCTTTATGAAAAAAAAAAAAAAACGTTGGAATAGTAGAAAGATTAAGAACACTTCAATTAGACCCGAAATAAAATTAAAAAAACATTGTGTATAAATTGACGTTTAGGCTTAAACTTGTCTACGTCGGAATACTCGCACAGTCAAAAAAAATCACATCGCACAAAATATGCGTACCGCCTTTTCTTCTCAGACGCAACTTTGGCACTACGCCAACACAAAATTGAAACTATAGAGTTGAACTGAACTCGATATTGACAGAAGAAATCCTGTCGAAATTAACCACAAACATGCTCGAACTGAAATGAAACAAAACTAGATCTACCTAATGAACGCACAAATAGATACATGTCTTCAAACGGCAGAGTTGTAACCACGCGTGTTGCAAGAAGGGTACACAATACACTTATAACTACGCGTAGGGCTACATAAAGTTCACTACTTAGTGTGAATGAATTATGTCTAGAGCCCGGAAAATTTCGCGGATTCAATAACCTGCTTGCTAGAAATCCATTGTCCGATGCACATTCAATCCCGTCTATTCGTTCATTCTACGTTGTTCCAGTGAGTAGCAGCTAATGGACAAATGGTCGGGACTTGAGTATACATAGAAGAGTGCACTCTAACGTAAAGGTCATTGAATCCGCGAATTTTTCCGGGCCCTAATTATGTCTGATCTACTTAGAAGTGAAGTGATTAAAGTGTGTGTGTGTGTGTATTGGGGGGGGGGGGTTGCAAGGGAAATAAAAAGTAATTATTAAAAATTACAATTCGTAAAATACCCAACTACACTTAAGAATAAGTTAATTAGAATTCCATTTTGCTATCGAATAACGGTTCAAAATGAAAGTTCGATTTTAAAAAGTGTTACAACGGAAAAACTATATCCTGAAGTAAAGTAATATAACAGAACTGAAAACTGTGAAAATATAGCATGGGAAGGCAAGTTTGCCAATGTGGGCTAGCACAGATTCGTAAGCTGGTTAAATGAGTAAGCACAAACAGAAGAAATTAAAACGGCACATGACGAAACTATATCAAAATACAGATGAGGTAATTTACCTCTATTGGAACAAGATAGAAGCTGAATCTCCGTCGTGAAAGATAAACAGAGTTCAGAAATATTGACCCTGTCCTTAAAATTAATATTTCGAGAGCAGTTTGCACTACGGACAGAATTTTCAACATAAGCGATAAAATGTATTTCATTGCAACACCACACAGACTTTGATCTCGTACGCGATTCAGTCTTTGTACCTGCAGATGTTCAACATAGACGAAATAACGCCTTAGTCACTTTTACCCTATCAAATTTCAGTTCAGGCATTTTTCTTTATAAACGGAGTGAGTCTAAGCAACACTAGACTACACGGGCTACACACTTAAACATGATTTGTACGTTTCAAAGAGAAAACTTTTGAAACCCAATTGTTAACGAATTTCTTTGTAAAACTATACAAAGGCTTTTCTGGCAAAAATACTAGGTATATGTTTGTAACAATAAAACAGCCTTGTATTTGTTGATTATTATGAGCAAAAAATAATGGACCAACCTAAAATCGAAACATCTTCCTGCGAATTGTTAACAGCTCAGTTCACAAATAGACAAACTAAGTTTATCCTGCATACTGTCTGCTCATTCACACTTATAAATATACAATTATTCAACTTTATTTATTTGGGAGAAACATAACACAGGCCTACATGAATATTTATTTGATTCCAGCAAAATTTATACCATAGATAGTATGTAGCTACGTATACCACTGCCGTCAAAAACCAGTGTTTTTGTTGACTACAAACTTTTAAACTTTTCCCTGAGATATGTTTGACAAAGAAAATCCTTGTCACTACACAAACAAACAGTTTTACAAGGAAAATCCTTGCACTCTTACAAATGTTTGTAAAAATATTTTAAAAAAATCCCTGTAATTATAAAAAACCAAATTTGAGTGAATCGCGGAAATTATTATAAAAATTTCACGCAAATTTCAACACAGCGGAAGGAGTTAAACTGGAGACACATTGATTACTTTGCTGGTTATCTCTGCCAAATGAAAAGTGTTTGTCTCTCTAGTTCCAGTTGTAACGCGGCAATATTTTCCTAAAATGCCCACAACTTGCACATGGCTCAACACACACAAATAGCAATACCGACAGAATGATAGTCCTCAATAAAAATTCGATACATTCACCGCAACTAATTCCTTATCAATTGGTTATAGACGACAAGACTGCAACAATAAAGACATATTCCCAAAAATCAAACAACCCCAAGGCGGTCTCAACAGAGCAGAACACATTTGTAATGTAATTTGTTGTTAATTGCATCAGACTCGAATCTCGGGAAGGAATGAAAAAGATGAAAATTTACTAGGAACCTGCACCTCTGATAAATCTTCCGAATTCTCAATCGGGAAAAAGGTTACGGCATCTTAGTACTAACACTCTTCGAACGGTGTCATACAAATAACTACAAGAAGGAATGCAGAACTGCTCTTGCGTATTCAGATGAGACAAGTCGTGAATTATGTAAAGGGTTGGTGCAGACACAATTCATCTGAAGATGGCGGACACCAGTACTATCTGGACAGGCCAAGTTGCTTAGATAATTCCTCAAGGTGTTGCGAGAGTAATTAGTCCGGAACGCAGCAGAGCGCAGGGCAAGGTGCCGGAGAATGTTTTAATATCTCGTGCCCCGACTATAAAGACTTGCAAAAAGGCAGCGAGGGATCCGCCGCAAGAAGTGGCGACATGCTGGGCGTCGCCGACATCGAGCCAGAGGGTCGTCAACGACTTCGAGGGGCGGCCAGCTCCGGTGTCCAGGTCACAGCCCGGCCAGAGGACCGGCCTCGGAGTTCGCAGCGCGAGATATCCGCGAGAGGCGTACGTAAGTCTCTACTCGAGTTGGCTTTGGACTCATTAAGTATATTGTGCTGATACAGACATCGAAGTTTCCAAGGTGTAGTGGACGTAATAAAAAGGCTTTAGCAGAAATATTGGTATTACCCCTTTTTCAACACCATAGACTACTCCTCGCTATAATCTGCCCAGGGAGTGAATTTAAATGTATGAGAACACCTAGATCAAGCGGATAAAGATTACAACAAAGGGGAAGACATACGCCAGTTGAGCTACTCGAGCTAAGAGGCGATCGTACGTATGATGGGCGAGTAAAAGTCAGCCTTTAAAGTCCACGAGCTTCCATGTCCCAATTATGTTGATTGCAGTCCAATAGCACGCAAATTATGTACGCAACTATACATTATTGCATGTGTCGATAGCCAAATGATTTATCTACGGATTCCATTATGTACTTTCCTCAACCTTGGAGACTGATTGCTAAAGCCCGAAAAAAAAAAAACAATTTTTAGCTGTGTTCACTATTTTTTTTATCTATAACAACATACGATAGGTTTAGAGTAAAACGTGGCTTGTATATATAGTAGTTTCATACCTTTCGTAGATAAAGACAGTATTTCCAGACCAGTTATTTACGGAGACACGGGTATACGAGCAAGCAAATATTTGATAGAAAACGTATTGTTAGCGAATCCTCTTAAGAGTTATTTGTGCCGCAGTTTATTTCAAAGGCGCGGAAACGGGGAAGGCGATACAGTCATTTGAAACACGTGCGTCATACACGTAACCGCCTGGAATTTTTAAGTGGCGACCACGTTATTTTCTTTGTAGAACGTATGTGTTACAATCCTATGCAGGTCTCTATAGTTATGATTTACAATAACGGCTGTTATTTCCCCAGCTACACCAATGTAAAAAAAAGTTTATTTATTTTTTTAGGAGCTCGGTAGTCACGTTTTTTAATAGCGGGCGGTACTTTTTTTTGAAACACAGGAACATAGTTTGAAGTGTCTATTCTTTTTGTAAAAATACGCATCGGATTCACCTTTGGAGTAATATATAAAAAAATTTCCTACCACGCTACAGAGACAGATTACGAGCAAAGTATAAATAAATTCTAAACATTTGCCGACATAGTGTGTCGAACAAACACAACACAACAGTATCTCGTTGCTAGAGGGTAGTTCCTAGCAGTGGCCCAGCATACGAAGTTGTAGGGGGTAGGTGGGATGAGAATTGGTGACCTCGACGCAAGTCCCGCCCCCTCTGCGACGCGATTGGACGTCCGCGCAGCAGGTGGCCCGTGTCCGTGTCGTCATCAGTCACCCTGTAAACAAATAGAGGTGACAGCGGCGCGTCACGGCCGATTGAACACCTGCATCACGCGGCGCCAATTACTGCATTTCCGATGCGCCGCCCCTGCTTTCCGCCGTGCCCTCCCGCGGCCAACGAGGCAGAACATCACGCAAATTGCCGATAAACACGGTTCATCGCGGCGTAGCAATATTCCCAGAGTTCGTCGCGCAGCCATCCCACTGGACACGGAATAAATAGAGGAAAGTTACTGGGAGTAAGTACATCAACCGCCTGAGTCTTAAACTGCGAAATACTTTAAAGGCCATCCCGTCAATCCTTTTTAGCCTTCTAGGTGTGAAGTAAGCACCCCCCCCTTTCCTCTTCAACAACTCTTACTACTTATTATAATAAATGCGAACTACATGGTTTCCAGTCAATGCAGAATGGATATATCGTAATATCTTTCAAGATAACCAGCTTCTAAGTCAATTGTACGATTGTTCTACTATTTACGACGTACATTCGGCGGATATATTTTGTCTAAACTGTATGAATGTTAAACTGCTCTGCTATTTAGGTCTACACAGAGAAAAAAGTTTGGTTGATTCAACCGTAAATCTGTTTGTATATGTCCAAACAAATATGTATTTGATTCAACAAACGTTTTGTTGGCTGAACAGCATATGAAACGGGTCTGGGTTTGTTGTCCTAACAAAATGTATATTTAACTGGACTAAACCATCCTTTTGGGGTAACTATACCTGCCAGGCAACCAAATATTATGTTGGTTCAACTGATACACGCTTGTTTGGCCATATATAAACACATCCATCAGTCAGAAGACATAGCCTATGTACCAACTGACCGAATGATCAAGGTTAGGTTAGTTTGGGTTACGTTAGGTTAGGTTTCGACTCTTCGAACAGTTGAACATTCGGTCAATTGATACAAACTGCTTGGTCGTGGTGCCAGACACATGCAGCATCATTCTCTGAACATTTAACAACTGCCTACATATGTGCGTAACACTATTTGTTGGTTAGTATTTCAAACGTATGCTCATCATTACGTTATCTTTCTTTTTCAGTTGTGGTTTAAGGAAGTCTCTCTTCTCTGTTTTTGGTCAAAGAAAGGCACCAGTAAATAAGTTTGGGCAGATGGACTTTCGAACAAGTTATACGGATCCAAGTTATTTCTGTTTATTCGCTAGCATAAAGTTAATCCTACTAGAGGTTAGGAAGCCCAACGTTATGCTGCTAACAGCAATTGAGATTACTCAATCACTGCCACAGGACGAAGTTCTCTCCATAAGCACCAGCATAAACTAGTCTCCTAGAGCTACTGGCGGCGTAAATTGTTCCTTGCCAAACTTTTCCATAGTACACTAGTTTCTTAACTTTAAGCAGAATCAACGTTTTCTAGGATAAGTGACTTATATTTTCCAAGATAACCGCCCATCTCCAAAAGTCAATGGTCTGCCTTGAAAATAACAGATAACTTTCAAAAAGTTACCTACAACTTTCACCACAAAATTAAAGACAATCCGTCGTGCCCACTTCCAAATCTCTCATTCGAGATGCCTCACGTTTGACTGCCGGGTAAACCATCTTGATTTCGATATTTGATAGTTTTCCAAAACCGCTCCAGGCGAATGCTAGGATGATTGCCAACTATAGACCTCGGTCGATTACTACTCGGTTTCCCGTCTGTTCTAGCCAATGTAGCCCCCTTCAATTAGTATGTTGTCGACCAACACTTCATTATTTACAGTTCCTATCTCACCCTGCTACCACTCCAAATCTTAATACGATTAGAAAACGGCAAGGTACGACAATCCATGTTGGAATTACGGTTTTTTTTGCTTACTTAAGTTATTTGGGCAAACTTTTTAGGGTGGAATGTACATGGTGGAAGAACTTGCGGGTACATAAAGCCTAGCCCAGATAAAGAACAAATGTAAAATAGCGATAAGTCAACATATATTACGAACGGAACATTGCACTTCCGGATTCAATTAAGATGCATTATAATACGTATGCATGGTTTTACTAAGGTTAATTTGTACAGGTTAGAAAGAAGAATGGTAAAAATTCCCACAGGGACAATTTCTGCCACTCGAGCGCTGGTATCGGTAAGAGGTGTAAACTGACCAATCACAGAGCTTTTGTGAATCTGAAACTAACGAAGTTGATATCATTTTAAATTCGAATTTAGTTTGTTTTTTCTTTAATATCAAATTCAATGATTTCTCTCTTCCATAATAAAACACGTTTTCTTTCTAACATTGGTAGACTTAACGTTAGTTGTACCTCGCTAGTATAGGTAGTGGTTCTCGGAAGAATGTCACCATGTATAATTGGGTTGCCTACCTGTAGGCATTATCACAATGCCTCTTCTTCGAATGCTTGTACCGTAGTAGCAACGAGCCCGAGTGTGTTCGAACACGTGAACCTTTTTTCTTCTTTAGGTCATTCCCGTTCTTCTTTCACTACACTGACCACGATGCACAAGTACAGGAATACATGCATAATAATAGACGTTTCCAAAGTAGGCCTATTGGAACGGATGGTGGTCCAACTTTTTTCCCCTGCAACTGACTTGAATCCGGAAGGTCAATTTTTCATCTGCAGTCGATGATGCTTTGTTATCACTTCACATGTTGACCAATGCAACCTTCACGGCAGTTGTACGCCCCTGCTATTGTCAACAGCACCCACAATTCTTGATTTAGTTCTAGCTACCTGTGCCTGGGAGCTTTTCCAAAATGTATATTCCATCCTATATAATCAAGGCTCTCTGGTAAACTACATTACCTTGCAACAAATTCATAAATACATAGTATCTGGTATGTAATTACGCCGGACGATATACCATTGGTCAGCTAGTTCTCTAGGGGATCTCGTGTTTCCCCTGTCCTTCTCATTCCGGCACTTCTCCGCCGTAAGTTCCATTTCATGTCGTCCTTCAGGGAGTGGCAAACGCCTGCGTGCTTCCAACCAGACTATCTTGTCACCGGGATGCGATGCCCTGCCTTCGGGAACCCTCCCCATGCGCTATTTAGTTCAGTTGTGATTATTGATACAGACTGTGTTCGTAACGTACGTTCACGCAAAATCTCTCCGACCTTCAAGTTAATGTGACAAATATTTTCAACGTGAGAAAATAACAAGCGGTCGGTAACAATATCACTAATCATCAATTTCTGAAATACGACTAACATAGGAATAATCACAGAAGTTAAACAACTTTAGCCAACATAGACATTCGAAGCTGAGCTTACACGTCTCATAACTGAGCATTTTACGGAAATTTTTTTTTAATGAGACTAGAATTACTTCAAATGTGAAAAAAAAATGCAAATACCACACATTATAAAGAAATCAAAAGACTACAGAGCATAAACGAAAGCAACAGCAAAGTTGGACTTACCAATGCCGAATGATCACAAAATGTTCTCGTAATGCTCTGTTCGGCTACTTACCTGAAACAAATCATTAAGAGGAAATGTTATTTCTAATTTCATAACACGAAAAATATTAGAATGTTGTTTCGTAAATGAAATGGTTCAACAACACTTACAAACGTCACAAATAAAAACACACACATTTATAGTTAGAACTATAGTATGCATTTTTAATAAATATATTTTCTAACCATAAAAAATATGTGTGTATGAGGGGCTTAGAATGAAAGTGGTGTACGTCACTTTTATTTAGAGGTGCTTCCTTCACTTATATTTATCATGTTTTACAAGAAAGTTCCGTTCCAATTATTACACTTTCTACTCAAATTTCGAAGTATATCTGAAGTACTAAAAAACGGATGTTGTATTTCATATGTAAAAGCAATTAATCGTTATTGTGACAATTATTCTACGTGACTAACACCACTATCATCCTAAGCCCTTCATATGTGTGTGTGAGAGAGATAATTATAACATATTCGCGTGGAATTGTTAAAGAAATTAAAATAAATATTTTCAAACTCTGACATAATTATACATATTTTAATAATTAACAATTTAAAGCACTGACAAAACGTTACAGCAAGTTTCACTACAGATTTTTAATTCCGAAACAACATGCAAGATATTTTTAAAAAAATTAAACAACTAGAAGTATTTTTTGCTTTAAAGAAATACATGCTTGCTAGCAATTTAATAATAAATAATTAAAAAAATCTTATTAATATAGCTGTTTTATGAAGTGCAAATGGGACTTTCTTTTATAAATATTTCGTAATTGTTTCGCCATTTATTAAAAAAGTATTATTTCTAAAAACACTGCATTAATTGGAAAATATAAAATAAATTTTAAGCAAAAATGTCTGTGTATTTAAATGTTAATCTTCCTTAAGCAATAACGCAATAAGTTATATATATTCTATTTACAACATCCTGAGTAAATTCTTTAAGCAATGTTTGATGATATGACAAATAACTGAAATAGTAGTAAACCTTATAAGGATTGGTCGAAGAAACTACTACTTCTATTCATCAAGTTGCACACAGGTAATGCGTGACCATACTGATGAATCCTGGATGTGAAATAGCACAGTTAAATTACAGGTAATTGCATGAAATGAATTGGTTTCCGAAAATCGAATGCGCGACAGTTAAGTTAATAATCAAACGGGCTACAGTGCTACATGATCCTACAACTATATTGGACATCCATTTTCTTACGAATTAAATAACAGTTTATTTAAATCATACTCTATGTAGGATAAAGATTAGTCGTTATTGAGCATACAGAAAATAATTTTAGTATAAACTAACCCCATTATTTGATGGACTGAATAAGGACATTCACACTATTCAACACTTCCACATCTAACAGTACAAGTTACGTCACACGACATTCGGTGTGAGGTTCCATCACCTGGAACGTCACTACTATAATACAATTTGTAAAGAGAATTTCGATAAATACAGCGCCCATAAAAAACGTACATAATTTACAAGACGGTAAAGTTCACTGATATTTGCATGCAGCGTGTAATAAAAACATTTTAGCGCAATTTTAATTACGAACGACAACGCACACTAACGTTCATCAAATGCGTTTCGTTTTGTTGACACTGTGTCTCAATTTCCACAACAAAACGGAAAATTCGTATAAATGCACGATAACATTTTATAACTCATTAATAGGAACAAGTTTTAAAAAAAGTGTGTCTGTTCAACTTTCTAAATTATTTTCTCAAAACCATAACAGTAAAACAAGTCAGAACAACTATACCAAGTTCCTTCTGCTTTCTTACGAGAAAGAAATTCCCCTAGAAATGTTGGTGAACATCCAAATTTTCCTAAACCCCTTCATTAAAACGTGGCATAAATTCGGCAGCCAAAACGATTCACTTGCACACAGGCGTCTACACGAGTTTTAAGTACGTTGACATAAGGTAAATCCCTTCTAATTTCACTGGACCCTAAAATGTCATACTAAAAATACAGTGTTCACTGAACTACTGACAACTGCCTTTCAAGAATAAATTATCTTATAAAAGTGATCTATATTTTACAAATGGAGGCTATTTTCAAAATGTCGTATTCCTGACAACCTTCCTAGACATCTTACATGTTGTGCACGTTGACCAGTTCTCGACGCATATAACCTAATGAAAAAATTCAATGGTTGTAGTTTGTCGTACATCTCATGAATAAACTATTCACTTTCGCATTGTTAATGCAGAGTCAAAGGAATTTCTGACAATGTCTCTTTACAGAATATATGATTATGCGCAAACGGTGATCTTATATGGAATTAAAACCACTACGTGTTTTTTTTTTTTGCAAGGTTAAAATATGGTACACGATCGGGGAAAAGTGCGGACCGGTTGCTTGCCAAGTGAGACAGGCCTGTCGCCCTCCGGCCCAAGGAACTGTCCGGCCCGGACCTATGGGAGCCGCAGCCCCCATCTTACATTATATAACTTAATTATCAAAAATGTTCAATATTTACGCTCACTGTTTTATATACAACGTGCATAGTGCAAGGCAATGTAACTAGCTACGTTACTATTATGTTTAAAAACAAAAATTGAAAAAAATCTTCGACTAGGAAAATATTTCTTAAAAAAAATCAACACGACAGTTTATATGGGCTCTAAATATGCAGCCCTAGTTAATATACGTTCCAAATATACGTCATTACTTAGAAACAAAGTACACGTTGAACTAGTATAGCATTTTAATGTTAGTATACAAAGTTTCACGCGCCGAAAAAATGAACTAAATGATAAGAAGTACCCAGCTAACATAGGGTACAACTATTTAAGGGCCCAAAACAGAAAATAATGCAAAACTATGCAGAAGTCGAGAAAAAAGCAGCATAAAGTAAAAAAAATTAAAAGAAAAGGCTAAATAGGTACCTGTAGATAACATACAACCAGTTTCTAGTAGTATAAGTAAGAATGATACCTGTTTAATGTCTACGAAATGAAACTAATTAAAAGTGCAAATATAACCGGTGACATTTGAAACTTTGAATTCTTGGACGTGGACAGCGATTCATCATATTTGTTTCACTAAATTTTTGGCAACGATTCACAATCTTTAAGACAAAAAAAATTCGAAAAGATATTCTGACATTTCTTTGCAGAAGGTGTCGCATACGACCTGATGTGTTATTCAAATAATGAGTCAAATACCAACAACCCACAGACATTGAAAGATTCCGTATCCCCCCCCCCACATTTTACTGCATGATAAATGTTGTAAATACTAAATAAAACCCGCCGATCAGTGGCATCGTTCGGCACAATTTCCACATGCGAAAATTCGGTGACCCCTCCCAAACGGAATCGAACCCGGATCGCCTAGGTGGTCGCAGGGTAAGAAATCCTCTTATTGAATACACACAGAGGAAAAAAGTGTGGTACAGTTAACGTACATAATATATGAAACGTACATGGCTAAAAAAAACTGTGTTAATGTTGACTCAACTAAATGTTATGGTTCCCTGGCTGAATTTGTTCCTTCAAAAGGAGGATGCAGTTCTGTTAAACTTACGTTTTGTCACAACAACAGAACAAATTGTTGACGTGTTTTATAGATTTTTCAGCCAACCAAAATTTTGTTAGCCAAAATAGTATACATATTTTATTTGCCATACACAAAACCATATACGCGATTGACAGTAGCATACCTTTTTCTCCGTGTACTTTATCAAATGTGTACGTGTTTAGCAAGTGCGTTGCTACATTATTCATTTGTACCGCAAGGAGTGATTATTTGCTCTTGTACACGTAAAATTAAAACACAATTTTAAAATTACATTTTCAACCACTCATATTTTCTTTATTATTATTTTCACAGAAAAAGCATCCTTTACGATAATTCCACTCAATTTTTCAGTGATTCATCTCACGAAGATATTCGGAATACTTCGTAATCATGAAGTATTTTTAATGAGAAAATGTTCGGTTAAAGCAGGTAAAGAATACATTGCCAGATCCCTTATGATAAACAAAATACTAATATTTTGTTGATTTCTTGCTAAACACTGATGTATTTTAAACGATAATGTCAAATGAAAATATAAGTTATGAAATGCAAAATTTATGAAAGACACTGGAGTGAAGAGATTTAGAGATCACTAAAGAGTGAGGTTTACCGCGCGGTGTAGTTGTTGGTGCGACCTCGGAGATGAAGACGGCGGGAATGAACCACGCGGGGAACTCTACGTCATGCAAAGCCTGCACACAAGCCATGTAGGTATGAGCCGGAGGGCGGGGAGGGAGGGGGGTTAGGGTTAGTCTGTGAGGCCGTGGGATGAAGATAGATCCGAAATGACATTCAAAATTCCCCGCCGACAGAGGGAAAGCGCGCGTCACTTTTCGGGGCCCCGTGCTCGATATTACTTTTCTAGTAACCAACCGCGTGAGAAAGGCCGACAAGACGAAGGGTGTTGGGGTTGACGGTGAAGAGGGGAGGGGTAAGTTACGGCCGCCAGCAGGGCAGAAAAATGAAAGCCCAAATCCGGTTATCATAGCTACTTCCGCAGACATGACAGGCGTTGAAAATTCGCTCCGGCCTGGGACGCGGCGCGAAAACCGAAACGGAGAGGATTTTGGCCGCGGCAGAAATATTGTTTGGTGGGGGAAAGGGGGAGGGGAAAATGGAGAATGCGGAGGATAAAAGACGAGCAGCAAGGGCAAAGGAATCCGGCGACAAATGCAGTGGAAATGGCACCCCCACTTCCCCCACCCCCGGCAACGCCTTGCTGGTTTTATTTTCCAAATTAAATTTGCGTGTTATTGCATCTTTGGCGGTGGCTTCGCAGACAAACTCGCTGGAGGCGCGCAAATTAGATGAGTGCGTACGAGATGGCGACGAAAGTGATATGAAACGTTCGGTGTGTATCCCGAAATTTCAAGCCCGAGTTCACCGGCTGATTGAAAAAATTTCTGTCTCCAGTAGCGCACCCACATCTTCCTTGCCAGAGGAGATCCTCCCGGCATCTGTCCCCAGAGATGAGTTCACACTCTACATTCTACCGTACTGCTCACGAATTTGGCCCAGAAATACACACCCTAGCCTCTAAAAAAATCACGACGTGTTTACCATTGCTTACGAATGACTACAGTACCCAAAGCTGTTTGCTTTGTTCTGCGTCTCGACAGCCGGATCCACAGCGCGTTTTAAAATCACAGAACTAAGGAAGCACCTTATTGATATTGAAAACTGGTTCAAATCCCACATTGCCTATACCTGAAAGCCATCGTTACAGATGCAGTAATTCATAACCAAGAGCCCATGTTACTTAGCATGCTGGATTTTTCAAAATGTCTTCCTGATTCGAAATTTGGCAAGGTTTATTTAAAAATATATCAATAGTGACCTAGCTAGTTAAGTTACATTTACATTATTGCATTAGAAAATTTAAAGCGTAGTTATGGACTGATTAAGCTAATTTAAAATTTAACATATCTTTCACCACGTAATAAAGAGTAAATAAATCCTAGTAGGACTACCTATTTAGTCCACAAATACACACATAATCGTAAAATGTAATGTTTCTATTAAGAGACACGGCCAGTAATTCGCCAAGTCCTTAAATTATGAAACGAATATGGATAATTTTGATAAAATGAGGTAACACTGCCTATTAATTCCGCAACCATACATGTTATCCATGAAGTGCCCACGGAAACAAGCCTAGCGAACTGCAAAAGCTTCGCTGATACCTGTCATACATGCGACTTATTTCTTACGAACAAATAATTCGTCTAAAGCCAAGTATAGAGAGTGTATAATATATCTGCTACGAGGGAGGTTTAGAAACTGTAGCTCCTGTTCGTCTACAATGTATACTTCTTTTCGGTAAAATAACATACTGAGATGAGTGCAGAGGTATCTCTTTTATGGGAATGTATTTCAGAAACACGAAAGCTTAGTTCACGTGCCAGGTAATCGTGTAACCCGAATCTACGAGATTGGCTTTCAGCGAATAGAAAGCGTGCTACGATTTTACACGCAGATAATGTATTATTACATAAAAAAATAGTATAGACGAATGATACTGCATATACACGCACTGGAGTTGAATCATAAATCTGCTGAACTGCAACTGAAGTTACAACTATTTCCGAATAGTAAACCAGAACATAACATTTATAACGAGGCTTACATAAAAATACTTAGTGACACTACTGAAATGATGTTTAGCAGACTAATATTTCCATAAATTTCTGGTGACACATTCGTTAAAATGATTAGTGTCACTATAACTTAACAATATTGATACTACTCCTGTATTTCTGTGACTGTAAATATGTAAATTATAACTGCGATTTAAGAATCGAACCTTAATAACAAACATAATTAATTCTTCATAAAGTCAATTATTTAGAATAATATTACAAGTAAAAATACCGGGACACCAAACAATGAAAACTTAAAGTAAAAATATTCCTTTCATTAAAATATTTTTCAAAGTGCAGTTAGCGGGTGTATTGTAGAATAATATTTTAGATTTATTCACGCAACAAACGACAAATTTGGAGAAACAGATGCCATTATTTTCCAGATATTTATATTTACAAATTTTGAAAATGGTAATAAAGTAGGTTACGCAAAATAATTATAATAAACAATTTTATTGGTCGTGCGTATTCCTTTGTCCTAGGTCTCTTACATTTCAGTACATTTGACCGGTTGTATGTATTGGAACTGCACTAATTTGTAAGTGGAACACTCGCAGGGTACAAATGTCGATTTGCTATAGTGAAAGTCACACTAAATTATTATCAATGAAATTTTAAATTTTACAAAGTTGCAAGGTTTTTCACTGGCAAATCTGTTGTTCTGTCAGTGCTAACTGATAAAGTGAGAAAGCTACAGATTCTTGTAACAGAAGGTATTAATAAGTATATTTTACTATTTAATCAGCAGAAGTTAAACTACTCTGTCTGTAATTTGAAAAGGACAGTTTTAATCTGTAACTAAAGTGTAACATCAACAATTTCAAACGATCTTAGTCTGCGTGTAATAACGAACAGTGTAATACAATTTCCAAAAAAACGAGTATGGTACTAACGTTGTTTGCTTGTTTTTTAATGACAATTGCGTGTTTTCATAAGTTACTCTTAAGCTTCCAGTAGTATTTACAATACACAAATAACTTAAGTACATTCTCGTTGTTCGTTTGTACTAAAGAGTTGAGTTTTATTAATGCTCAGTTTCGTTCTGCTGCTCGCTATAACGAACGCTGCTCCGAAAAATCCACACATTACTACAAAACATTTATTATTAATATAACAGTACACAAAATTGACATGTGTGACCGGGAGGAAACAATACATAGCAACTCCAACAATCAAGTATTCACCGTGAGTTAGTGGTTATACTGAGGTGATGTTTCACAGGTTGTGGGTTCGTTGCCGCTGATACTTTTGTATTTTTAATTTTGGCATGTACTTTTGTTGAGTTTGTACGGAACAATTGAGAAAAAAAGTACCTATTACATTCAATGCAGAATAAAGCAATTGTATATCAAGGTAAACAAATAAGTCACTTCTTTAAATTAGTGAAAGTCTCTGATTCAACCAATGAATTTATTTCGCTACCGCATTCCGTAGTTTCAGGCAGATTCCAGATGGAGCAACTTCAAAAAAATTGCATTAACAAAAATGTTACTTGAAAACTGTGAATATTCACTGTCCAGTGTCAAGAAACGCGCTAGTATTGGGATGCACGCTAAAAAGAAAGCATCAGTAATTTAAAATTATTCAAGGTCAACACAAATATTTGAACGTGTCGTAGATTACAAAAAAAAAAAAAAAAAACGCGTTTGATCCCGAAAATACTCTCTCCCCAGCATCTGCGGACGGAAAACCCACTTCGCAGAATGTCTGAAGGAAAAGAAATAAATACATTTTGGTCAGCACTTAACATCTAGGTCTTTAGCGCTGGTAAGGGATGACATGATGTGAGTATGGTGCAGCGCCGGAATGAAGGGAGGGGGGAACGGAAAATTCCCGAGAAAATCCGCCGACCAGCGACATCGTCAAGTCTGAAGGAACTTTTACATCAACGCACATTATAAATATGTTTGCTAACCATCTAACATAGCTTATTTTTTTCTGGTACAGGCTGTATTTGAAGGGTAGTTAGTGCGTTGCAACGGAGGAAAGGGAGAAAATAATTTAAACCTGGCCTCCGGGCGAAACTACAGCTCCAAGGAAAGATATTCACACTCGCGTCTCAAAGTGCCAGATTTCAATCCTAATTTTGTAGGAAATCAGCTGATATTTCATTATACCAAGCAACACACATTTTTAATATTTATAGTGAAGCTACCAAACTTTTATTTTAATGCATCAAATAGACAACACAATATTAGTGATTGTAACGAAAAATATTCGTAAACGATTATCAGCTTACTTAATTGCATGACCAGTCACTTCAGATTTTACCAGTACGATTTCGGAGGGTCATGTGACATACTGACTGCGGTAATAATATTTGAAAATTAACTGCTACGCTAACATCGTAAAACCCTTTAAATTTTGGACATTTTTTTCAACAATGTGTTACTTTGTAGATTATTACTCGTACTGATGAGTTTAAAACCACACACACACAAATATATATATATATATATATACATACATATATACATAAACACACTTGTACATATATATACATAAACACACGTGTGTGTGTGTGTATATATATATATATATATATATATATATATATATATATATATATTAGTGTATACCGTTTCAAATACTGGTGTTAATAAAACGAGCATCCTGTATCCACCTAAAATAAAAAAGCTGAGCCCACATTTATAGCAATCCGGAAATGAACTCCGATAGGTCTGTTCTTATTTGCAAACAATGTAAAGATCAGCAACTGAAGGGACAAGAATACATGCAACTCAAATCAGGATATAATTCATCATCTGCGCCACAGCGACCGCGAAAGAAGAGTTCAACTTATTCTTCGTGTCATACAGAGATATACTTACAGGTGGTAAAATTAATATATAGGCTAAGAGGAGGATACGCGAGGACAATGCAGCACACACCAGATTTGACAGACTGCCAATCATAACTGGCAGCCTGGTGCAGATTCCTGAGGGATGACAAGTAATGAAGTCCTACAATGGAGAAGCGACAGTTATTTATATAATTTACTAACGTCTTTGTTCTCGAAATTGGATGAAGTTACACTCTAAATAATTGTCTTTACCATAACACAAATTTTGTTTGAATAAGAGCCCCTACAAAGTAGCTTTGCCGTAAAGAAAATTTTTGTTTTAAGTCCAAAATAATGTTAACAAAAATTGTGTTACTATTGATATGGTCCAAAGTAATTGTTGGAAGAGTTGGTTGGAACTTTTTTTTTAAGACAAGGTTTATGTTGGAAAACAAATTTCCTCAAAGAAAAGAAAATACCGTTTTTAATTTACACTTTAAACAAAAAAAATATTTGCGACACAGCTAGTTTGCAATGGTTCATATTCATATAAACTCTGTGTTATAGCAAAGAAAGTGTTTTTACTGTGTACGCATGAGGAAAGCAAACGACAAAATATTTACGATAATCTTACGACGTAGGAGTAGAAAGTCAGAGATATGTCCTAAATTAACAACTAACCTTAGAGCGAAAAATCTGAAGAGAAATAAGAGCGTGGTAAATAATTTTAATACCACCTTTCGATATCTAAAGTAAAATTTCGAGCTGAAACAAATCAACTCTGGTGGACTGTGGGTCGTCTACCTTCTGTTTTGCAGACATTGGTTCGAGGCACGACGTCAACATTTGATGGGGTTAAACTGTTTAAATGTTGACGTCGTGCCTCGAACCATTATCTGTTGCGACGAGGAGGCATACGAGGACTCTCGCAACATGCTGTACGAGACACAGAGGTTGTAATGCTCCTAGATGGCAAGCAAGTATCAGCCTAAGAGTCCCCATGCTGCACAGGGAGACAGGAACCTGTGTCCACATGAGTAGAGAGGATTGCAATCTTGCAGGCGCAGTTCCTCCGAGTGGCGTGGTCCTAGACGCAGGTTCTTCCTCGCGAGCTGCTGCTCGGAATGCTACAATAACCGTGCCACGCTGGCCGGGAGTCGGGTTCCTCCAACACATGCCGGCTTAAAAAAAGAAATGAAAAAGATGTTCGACAATCGGGGGTACGGGAGCTTTGAAAGGGGTGGGACATTGGGGCGGAAAAATTCGAGGGTGCATTCAGGGTTGCAAGGGTAGGGAAGAAGATTATAATGTGATCTTCGGGTGCACCAGGGCTCAAAGTTCTTACCATTTGTAATTTACGTGAAGCATTGTAGCGGAAATATACCAGGCTTGTAAACAGAATTCCACGCACACATGTTCAAGCAAGAGTTTGGAAAAGTTTGTATTTAGGTGGAAAACTGCTTTGTTGAGCTCCATAACAATAAGTTATTGCAGATTAGCTTAGACAATGAGATAATTATAAAAGTTTTGTGGAAAGGCTGGATATATAACGTAGAGAGAAATGTAAGTTAGCAAAGAAAAAGTTACGAGTTAATTCCATTTTGTTCTGTCAATACAATTCTATTTAGCGCCACCTTATTAGTTTTGAATACTAAACTGTAAAATTTGTTAGGGTTATTCTTAACAGTAAAAGGGTCTAAAATTTTACGGAGTCTTTGGAAACAGCCGTTGCTGAAGGCCAACTCCAAGTGTAGTTTATCACTACTCTCAAAGCATATTAAATAAAATTTGTAACCTTTAGTGGAAAACATACGGTTATGGGTTTAATGGCTTCAATACTAATAACAAGTCTGCCGGACATTTATAAAAACAACAACAATCAGGGTAATTATTAACAAGTAAAAAGACTCCGATGGTAGCATCACTATAGACGATGGTATATCGCGAAAATGTTTTGTGCCAACATACCCTTGAAAACACTGTAGTTTTTTGCGACATATATGATTTGGAGATATACTTCTGTCACAACGTAGCTGTCTGCAGAACAAAAATAGGCATCAAATACGACAATAGCGGGATTCTTATTGGCTCAGTTAAATGGGGTAACAGCCTCCTCATAAAAGAGAAATTCAGTAATAATCTAATAAGCTGAACGTGTGTTGAAATCCAGCAGACAGCCAAGTTCTCCCGCGGTTAAACCATCACAATTCACAAAACCAGGAGTGTGATCCTACTTCGGCCTGTGCCGTTTGGAGGCACGTCATCCAACAAACTAAATAAATGAATACGACCCCGTTTTCTATTCGAAAAAAAAAGGAACAGAGACATATTTAGTTACATGCAACCAAACATGCGTCCTAACTTTCAGAGCTGTCGCGCGGACTGTAACGAGGCAGAGAATAAAGGAACCAACTCCATTACTATCAAAGTATTTCCAACTTTCTTGGTAAAACTTCAATGAAGGACTTTCTAATAGAAAAACTGATGCAAGCTAAATTTATAACAAACTAACACTCTAGAAATATTTTCCTCACTGCATGCTGAAACATAACCTAACCAAACTAAAGTATTAGAAACCAAAACCTGAAGTAACAAATTCAGTACTGGCTGAACAAAACTCATGCTCAGTAATTTTACGTTATCAATACGTAATTTGTTTTAGTAACGACAAAGTTGGATATATTTTTAACACTTGTTATCCACGATGATGAATACACTGAATACATATATAAAGAAAAAAAATCAATCAATTACACAAATATTCCAATAAAGTACAATATCGTGAGAATACCTGAGAGCAATGGATTTATGTGAGAAAAACACTAATACCGGGTTTGATGTACAGTACAGTGTTGTGTTGCTAAGAGCTACTTGGAAATAATATTGATTGCTGAAAAAAAAAATTCATATACGGAGAAAGGTAAAAGTGCAGCAAAGTAATAATCAAAGTAAATTTAGTGAGAACACTGAACTAAATTAGGCATTCCAAGAAATTTCTATTGGAAACAATATAACGTCACACTGATAAAAATAGTCTTCATACAAAGATCTAACAATGTTTCCGAGTGCGATTTAAATAGTAAAACAAGTTTTCAATGTATTCTGGTGGCATTATTAATTTTTTTTCTGTTCGTTATAAGAATACTTACCAACTACGCTATAATATGTAAAGCCTTCACCAGATAAAAAATACGTACTTACTCTATTGTCTGTATATATGTTGGGATATTATTACATGCAGGCATGTTCCAAACAAGTATTTAATACAGCCATGTTGAAGCAGTTGTTCAAAATGATCCTGGAATATTAGCGGTAGCTACAGATACACTGGCTTTTTGTGAAAAGAATCTCGTGCCAACTTATTTTGAGACCTTACATGCACGTCTCCAGTTTTTCTTCGTGGCCAGTGATTGGATGTTTATATCCTCGGGTTCTACCCGCAAATCACAGACGTGATGGTGTCGCAGGAGCCTTGATTGGCACAGTCAAACGAGCGATTCCTCTGCACAATGATACTCTGCCAATAACCACGAAGAAAAGGTACAGATGTGTACGTAAGGCTTTGAAACAAATTGTTGGAAAATTATTTCCACCAAAAATCAGTGGTTTATCTATAGGCAGCAATTACCACAGTTCCGCACAATAGACTAGCGGTAAGTTGGCCTTCTGTGATCAGGCTCTGCGGGTAATCAGACCTCACCTCCAAAAAAAATGTATTCCTGTAATTGTTTTTAACTAGTTTATATATTTTTCATACATTAAAATATAGTAACATCCTTAAATTATGTTTAGATGCAGTACTGTTTTAAGTGACTAACTATATGTAATGTATTTAATTTCAGACTACACTTTTTCACATGAAAGGTACTGCAATACATTGATACACCAGGTAATTTGGCACTTTGCAATCTGGCCGGTCTAGCCGCTACGTTAAGCACAGATTACCACGAGTCTACTGCAGCTGAATACTAACCAACGGCGTGATACCTCCGAGCTAACTTTAAATAGCTGTTAATATCATATACTTGAGAGTGATTGCTGGACATAACTTGAACTATGAATTGTGGCAATGTGTGCATATGATAACTCGATTCCGAGAAAAATAATTTTGATACAGTTACTTTTATAAGTAGCCCAGTCAATATTTTCTAAAATTATACTTATGTTTGTAAATTAAAAATTGCACTTTCGTCTACTCACAATGCAAGCTATTTGACAAGCATAAAAACATTTAATAACAAATTTTGTAGTTTTTCGTAAATTGAATTTGTTGAAAATTTCTTTAACCATCACAACCATTATACCGTGAACGGCTGTACTAAAGAGACTGAGTGCAGTATAACAAAGGTAAAACGAGTGTCAATGAATTCGCAGTCTGCCTCGGCGATTCGGTTTGAGGTAAGAAAGATAGTTTGGATATAGCAGGTGTAGTTGCTCTCTAAAAGTCAAACACCTGAACAACTGCGGCCGAACTCTGAGACGATACTGGGAGCATAGTACACCGAGAACAAATATTTTCAGCGACCATGTTTCTGTTAAAATAGGGACAGAAATCCAGTTTGGTTGTTAGTACTTATTCGGATTGTTCCTAAAATAATATGTTCTGTAGAACAAAAGAGATCTTTGCTTCTTCCTCGGAACAAATCGTTGTAGGAACAATCCATACACCAACAGCCAAACTGAATTGTTGTCCCTATTTAATCAGAATAATTGTACATAAAACAGTACTTTATTCTCAATGTGAGAACATACGGAAAGTATACGCGTCCTGCCCTAGTGTCGAAACGTTAACGTAACATTATTATTTTTCTCTAGTTCATGAACTAACAGGAAGTGATAGAGGTGCAAGCAAGAGGTAGGACAGTGAACTGCTTTTTTTATGCCAACAGTTGGTCATCCTATGATTGTAACTTTCAGCTAACGAGTCTCAACACGAATGACTAAATGCGCAAATATTGGAGTGGCATTAGACATAGCATCAATGTGAAGCAGCAGACCTCCAAAAACTCGTGGAGTCACGGTGTCGCAGGTAACTGTATGTATAAAATTTGGCGAGTTCAACGACCAGCCGGTTGGACTCCACAATCCACGCTTGACAGCAGAGTGGAACGCTCAGGATATTCTGCAGCTGCAATGTACTTCTTTGCACGAGCGGCTCCAAGTGAGAGGTTTCCAGCATAATACCCACACTCATACAGCACACGTTTCCCAGAACTGTTTTCGCCCTGCCGACACTCTTTTTTAATCAGCACTGTCTTCACACCTGGAGAAATGCCTGAATAGAACCACTGATTTCGGGGAATAGAATTTTACACCATTTGGTTTCACTGATTCATGTGCACGCCTACAGCTCTGCTTCATGGCCACTGATTGGATGATTTCAACTACCAGCGTCTAAGGCCACGGATTCCAATTTATGCTGTTTTGAGAGGTTAATTTTTTAATCCTGAATGGTAGCAGTTATCGACTTAAGGCGGCCGCCTACCCCACGTTTCAAATGCGTTGTAGTGTGTTCGTAAACAGGTTTTTTCTACGAAAATATTCCATGTGTGCCCATTGTGCCAACTTATGAAGAAAAAACAAGCTTCAGACAAGGTCGGAACCTCATTGTTAAGACGCCACGCTCATTAAAAACACTGTTTCTAAACCCTCCAACATGGCTAAAAACCACCTTTTCAGACATCCGTACTTCAAAATGTACTAACCGGATGTATGTGAAACTCGATTGCCACCTGCTCTGAATTTAGCTGCAAAATTTCCACTAATAAAATTATACGGTCACAGTTTCGTGTCCCATAGTAAAAACCGATCGGCGGGAACCTTGCACGCTAATTCAGCGCTTGGTTCTTTGAGGCGACGCGGCATTTGATGCGCGCTTCAAGGTAGACCTTACAACTCCGTCGCTTTTGAGCCTCTCACTCGCTGGTAGGCGGCGCCGTAAACTGAATTTTCTTAAAGTCAATAACTCGACAAAATTATAAAAACTTATGTTTGAAAAAATAGGCTATATAGTACAAACAATTTCCAACATAACGACGTTGCGATATCTGCTCCATTCCAGGGTTTAATAAATAAAACTTACTCAAATAGCATACATAGGAACCCGTAAAATAGTTCTACCAGCAAATCACTGAAGCGTGTCATTCTAATTGGCACAGTCAAAAGAGCGACGCATCCTCACCGCGCTGCCAGTAATCACGAAGCAAAACTGCAAATGTGCACGGAAGACATTGAAAAATGTTGGTGCAAAATTCTTATCACGAAAAATCAGTAGCTCTTTGTAATGAATCTTGCTGTGTCTGCAGGAACTACAACAGCACGCTAACTATACTACAATACGATAAACTGCCTTAGGATAGAACTTGACATCTACATAGCCACCTTTGTATGGATATACAAGCTACGGATAGTACACAATGTATTAAATGCACTTTTTAAATGTACGGAATGGCTAAAAATAAAGCGCAGCCCATTTACATATAATTATGGAGTTATCAAATATTTTCACAAATATTTTCGTTCTCTGTGCTAAATTTTCTTCCATTTTAAAGTTTCGTTCTGGGTGCAGCCAATATTTGTGTTAAAGAGTACACAAAGGCTAAGTTCGTTTAAGGTACGAACAATTCCCCGGAGTTCTACTCTGTTATTGATTTCGGTATAATTTCTCATCCTTGCAATATACCATGCTTTATATCGAATCTGTTCATAACCTAAAATATGCTTGAGAAAAAACGTATCATATGTATGTGTCTACCTCATTCTGAACAGAACTTGCACTTGGTAGAATTACTGTTTAAAGGGAAATAATATTAAACATATCATTAAAGTATGAACGTTTTCCTTCTGTTATGTTATTAAATACGTTTTATATAAAATCAATTTTGTTGTGTTTTTATTCCAGATTTTAAAATACTCTTTTATGGTTATTTTACGCGGTGTTCGTTGTAGTATTTACATATTTTAAGTTCTAGAAAGTCACGTTATCTGTTTTATAGCCCATCGACCCTCGAGGTCTCAGCGGTGCCGTCACATTTTGTGTTTGGTTCGGACGATGAGGTCGAGGGTAGTCTGCTTCTGTTAGACACAAGACATTCCCTAAACTGGAAATATCACTAACGCAGATGTGATTTTTTCCAAAATTTTACTTCATATTCTTTAACAACAAAAGTGGGAGATTCTGTTGTTACATTTGCGTGATTCAGTTGTCAATGCCCTTTCTTTTATGTCGTCATTTGGTCGTTATGTAAGTCTCAGCTCGACACGTAATACGGATTTTATTTGTACACGTGTTCAACAGCCAGACCTATGAGACACCTAGGGATGAATTGTTGGCAAGGAGAGCGTTAAACGACAAGCTTGATTTCCAGTAAATAGAGGTTCAGTTGGTCATTAAATCTACGTGCGGAGTAGCCACTTCTTGTTCAATACAACAGCTCACAATTTTCTTTGATTATATACTGACGTTACGAATCATAGGTAGCCAACGATTAAGTTATATCTAGACATGATGGTTTATCGCGGGAAAACTTGGCTGTTTGCTGGGTTTCAATGTACGTTCAGCTTATCAAAAACTCACTGGCTTTTCTCTGTACGTGGAGCGGTTATTATATATATTTGACTGAGTCAATAAGAATCCCGCTATTGTAATATTTTATGCCTGTTATTGGTCCGCAGACAGCTACGTTGTGCCAGACGTGAATCACTCAGTCATACACGTGGCGAGAAACTACAGTGTTTTCAATGGTATGTTGGCACTAAACATTTTCGCGATGTACCATCATCTCTATAGTTCGAACATTCGCTGGACTTGCATCCAGCAGGTTTAGTTACACTGGCTAAAGTAGGTTCATTTTGTATGATATTTTTCCGAAGATGAAACGAAATTTGTTACATTTCTTTAAATAGCTTGATAAAAATTCAATAACGTGTACATCAAATTCATATATCGAGCGAAATGAAATTAAGTAAATCCGAAACTGTAGATAATTCGTAATTGTATTTTTACAAGGGTTTTGTATTAAAATATTAGTAGTTTCCAGAAAGTAAAACTTTTATGCAGTTTTCCTCTGCATTAGTATGTTAAAATAAAAATGTGAATTTTATGCAACTGAACACACTATAATAAATCGAGCTGTTGTTTGAAAATCAATTATATCATGAAACTTGTTACTACAAATATGGAAAAGATTATTTTAAGGAATAAAAATTTGGACTATAAATACCATTAAGTTTATAAATGCTAGCCTTTTTTTCTAGATTCGCCACTGTACCAAGATATATTAGATTGCAGTTTCAAGAAAGCGTAACTTTTTATGCATTTTTTTTCCTTCACCGGTGTGCGGAAATATGTGCTGTAATTAAATGAATAGACTACAATAAAGCGAGCTGCTATACGTATGTTTTTGTTAATCAATAAAATCATTAAACTTGTTACCAAAATATAGAAAATATTATGTTACGAAATATAAATTTGAAATACAAATATCATCAAGTTTACTAATGTGAGCCTGTCCCCCCCTTTTTTTTTTAAACTATTAGATCCGCCACTTAAAATGGGGCAGGTCAGACTTAATGGACTGGCTTTGCCAACATCCACAAAGAAATGTTGAAAATGTTATAGATACGTTCTGTAAAATGAAGTAATTATAAATGTATGAATGAGAGCAGCCATTTGAAGTGTGCAAAATGAACAATCGCAGTAGTTTATCTGCACTGAAAAAAATATAAATTGTTGGTGCAAACAAAATTTGTTCGAAGCAACCAAATATAATGTTTGTATAGGGGCAATTAGATATTTGTTTGCTACTACCAAATTATTTTGTTCCCTCGATTTGTTTGAGGCAAATGGTTGTATTTTGTTGGACATATTAAATGCACACGCAATTCTTTAAGAACTAAAATAAAATCTTTTTATAAAATTAAAAAATTTCTGACATTAAAAAAAAAATATGGATAGGCCGAGATTTGATACATTAACCCTTGACTTGCTTCTTTCTATTCATGACCTAACCAACTGATCTACGAGTGCTTCAGTGACATGATTTTGTTTTTTGTATAGGAATCGGGATTTTTTTTACGATTGTACTGCTGTGTTTTCAAACATGTTTGTCTTCCTTCTGCAAAAAGGTAAACAACGTCAAATAATATTATTAAAATGATCGCATTCCACTTGAGCATACAGAACGAGACGCGCAGCTGCGGTGTTTATCAATTTTATAGCATTTTCTTTTGTGATCAATCGAATTAGCCACTTTGAAAATGTTATAAATAAAATTAAGATCCTTTAATTATGCTGATTAACAGTTTAGACGTCCTACTTGTCGCACAAGCTTATATTTTGGAAGTTGAGGTGTACAGTGTTCGCCATCTTATCGCTCACGCACGCCAGTCTGCCATCTTCCACAAGTCAACCAAATTAATACAGTTTCGCCAACAAAATAATTTAGTCCTTTGAAAAAAAAATTGTTAGTTCAAAGCACATCACTTATAACTAACAATATTATTTTGTTGACAAGTTGTAACGAGTTGTTTGAGGCTTGGTCTTGCCAACAACACATTGTTTAGCTGAAGCAAACATCACCCAAACAAATATATTTAGTATAATGAAACAATTTTTTCTCTCAGTGTGAATACAAAATTTCAACAAAAAATCTTTATTTTATTGTGGTGATAATTATGCTTTAATGATTTTTTTAGTGTATAAATAAAATTTACAAGATTCAAAAATGTTTCTGAAATTCGGCTTGTGATTCATAAAATTAAATGTCTACTTACGCTTTTCAAGAGCCAACGTAAATATAACGGCATGCAGACTCAGAAGCTTAAACATTTTTAATTTTGTACCATCACAATTCACTTTCCTACGACATAATTTATTTGTACACATATAAAAATTTATTACTTACGTAATTCAATTTTTTGTGTCTGGAAAGTCCCTGAATAGCACCATTTTGCATCTTAAAATCCAAATATTCCCGAGGGAGGACCCTAGGACCTCCTGCTTTTTGCTTGGTGTGTACGCAAATACATTTTTTAAGGCATAGCCCCCCCCCCTGGACAAATACTGGGTCCGTCACTGGTTACTACCAAAAATACGAACAAACAAAATGAAAATTAACAACACAGATTTAGACAGAACGTTAAAAAGTAATATTCTGAATTTAAGGGCGTTAGACCCGTAAAATTAATTTTTTTTATATTTGTGCTAAACACCGTTAAACTTTTGCACATTAGATAACACGTCTTTTCCCCAAATAAAAAAAAAAATAGGCCCAATAGTTTTCGCAAAATCACTCATCAAATCACGAAACAGCCAAAATAAAAAAAAAAGTAATTAACTAACGAATTCAAAATTACGGGAATTGAAATTCAGTGTATCAATGCATTTCCTGACATGTTTGACAAGAGTAAGTTTTCAATATTTCAGTAGTAGCCGAATGTCAAAGTTATGCAAAATTTACTAATTTTCATCAATTTTTAAAAAATACAAAAATATATCGCTTTGTGTTTACAAAAGTGTCTTGAAGTAGTTCACATCATTAAGTATCGATATGAAGTATCTTGATTTTTCAAGTTAAAATTTTTTATTATTATTTTGGCTACACCGCAACTGCCATTTTGTGACTTTGATTGGTGATTATGCTAAAACTATGGGCCCTAATTTGTTTTTATTCGGGGAAATTGCATGTTATCTGATATGTAAAAGTTGAACAGTGTTTGGCGCAAATATAAAATTTTGAATTTTTACGGGTCCAACGTCCTTAAGAAATACAAAAGACAATAAATATCAACGGTCCGTTCGAATAGACTTACTTGAAAATTAGGCCCACAGGCTGTACAAGTAGACTGCCTTATTCAGTTTTATAGCTCGCAGAGGAACATGGAGTACGCGAGCGAAGGCTAGCTATTTTATTAATTAAAAGTGGACTTCGTTAATTAACTACAATCATTCAGTATTTTATCTCGACAAAAGCAGAGTTCGTAGTTAAAAACAGTTAAAACTAGATGCAGGTAAGATTCGCGGGTTCACTGATATGTAGACTAGCCTTCAAGAACATTGATGGCTCAGTTCAAAACGGAAACCAATAAAAAAATTTCACGCTGAAATTGGTTCACCAACACGTAGACAGAAGCGCACTCTACCAAACTGAAAATAAAAACAACACGTAAAACCCACTGTTTTAGTGACGTGAAACTTAATTCTGATTGCCAGTAAAGTTCTATAAATTATATTTATTTTAATTTGAAGTCTGATAATTTCAGCAAAGGCAGATTATTAACATTTTCAACACCTTAAACCGTTGCCTCTGTACTTTTGTTTCAAATGAACACTAACCAAATATGTCAATTAACAGATTATTCGAGGATGCGGAAATCTCTCTATATGCATTTGACTAAAAACTGGAAACACTTAGCTGTTTGCCTCTTGAACTGGGCCATCGACACGTGCACTCAAGTAGATAACAGCTGCTCATTGTCTGCTCGCTGACACAAGTACGTCACTTAATTTGGCCCGGCTTAGGTTTATTATCGGCTCAGCGACCAACTGGCGAGGTCAAATACGTCCAACGCCAATTCATGATGTGACACGAACTCTCAGTTGTTCAAATCCTAACTTGTGCCGGAAAGAAAAAAGCGAATTTTTCAGTCACTAGTGATAACTAGTTTACAGTGACATTACGATAGCTCCCGTTTATATTTTAACACATATTTTTCGCCAAATAAACTAGTGCACACGCCATTAGCAGTGATCTGCACAGAAAAAAAATCGTAACTTTATGATTGTACCAAACAATGTCCAACTCTTACATAGTACATTAATAGTAATTTTTCATAGATAAAATATTTTTCGGCTCCATAGTTTTCGTAGAAGCTCACGTCAAAGTACTGATTTGACGATTTTCGTTACTTAACATACGTAACAAACGATATGAATTAAATAATTTAGAGTGAAAGTAAACGCATAAAGCTACAGAATGGCACCTTTGTAATTTCACATACAATTTTATTTAAAAAATACATGCAAACATACTAACAAATGTGCAAAAATGTAGCTATACTGAAGAATTTTTTTAATACAAACAATTTTTACGGGAAATTACAATGGTGTCACCTGTAGATTAATACACTTACTTTCATTCTAAATTATTTCATTCATATCGTTTGAATATTTTTAGTATATAATGTAATGTAATGCAAGAATGGGGCAGTGTTTGGCATATTTATAAAATTACGAATTTTCGTCGCAGAGCAGTCCTAAGACAGCGGGTGAGCGTATGTTATGACTTCCGTCCCGATGCGACGACAACAGTTAAGGCACAAACTTCCCAGTTTTAATAACGGCGCGCTCGGCGAAGGACGACAGCAGATTTGCAGGCCACATTTAAATTCATAATTGGGTGCGGCTGGAGGGATCCCCTTGCGATCTCGACCATGATCCCACCTCGCATGTTTAGGGACTTGCCGTTATGTTCTAGGTGTTTCTCAGGGGGGCCCTCGTAATTAGCCGTGTGCTAGGAGAACTGGGGGGAAGGGGTTGCTGCGGAGTGGCGGGATTGCCAGTCCTGAGCTAGCGGCAGCCACCGAGGGATTTAAGATCAAGCCCCTTGTGCTAGGGTGTCAACTGTACAGAGCCCCAACTATACCTCACACCCTCTGCCAGTACAGTCCACACACATCTATCTACGTTCACGACAGAGGGACCCGCATTGTGTCCGCCAGCCACACACACACTCCCTCCCAATACATTTTAAAAACACTTTCTTTGCCGCAACAAAATGTTTGTCTAAAAATGAAACTCTGCAAAGAAACATAGCCGCCAAAGAAAATATAGGATGTTTAAAAGATATAGCAATGACGCCAAAAATTCCGCTATTGTTAAGGCAGTTTATTTGAAAACTTTATGATGAAGATAGTTGCGGTATTTTTAAAACAAGCTTCAGTTTAAAGACATTGCTGTAAATTATTTAATCTTACATTATAAAAATATATTTAAAGAAAACATTTTGGCACAGAACAAGTTTTCCACAGTTGTATTGAGGTAAGAAAAAAATTTCTTTACGGCAAGCTAAGTTCCTCTGAGGTGAAGTTAGTTTGTAGTGGCTCTTATTCAAACTAAAGTTTATTGTAGCAAATAGTATTTTTAGAGTGAGGATGTATCTAAATTCCAAATATACTATGTAAGGGCTTGTAGCAGAGACAATTGTTTTGCATTGGAACTAACGTGCACAAACATACCATTTCTCCGCATGAAACAATACACAAGCACATCACATGTTGACATCTCGCATTTCTGCTGCACCTTGTTGCAGAACATTTGCCTGCAAGTGAATACGGGAAAATTACTTGGGAAAAATCACTTCTAAAGTAGCTGGCCGCAATTTTGCTCGCGACCAGCTGACTGTGTGCCTCACACGCTACCACATGACCGCTGTATACATGGGTCGATTGTACTAATTTTAAGTAGCAAGACAATAGCGTGGCTTATCCACTGGCAAATACTAGTTATTACGAATTTGTTTTTAAATATATTCACACCAGAAAAATGGAACGAGAAAAATTCCTCTAAATATTCATTGTTTTTCATGTAACTGACAGGAAAACGAAAAAAAAATCAAGTTTTGTCAAGTGGCTTAGACTAGCCGTCTACCAATTAAATACAAAAGTACTTTGCCAATAACTTTTATCACAAAATAACCAAAATCTTCAGTGTAGGTTACAATAAGTGAGGAAAAACTCGACGTTAAAATATAATCGGTCCACAGGCATAATTGCTCGTATGTTATAATTTGTATATCGTTGTATATTCATACATAATTTTAAACGTCTCTGGATGAAACTTTCGACATAAGGCAAATTAACGATCGCATTTTTTATATCTAAAAGCCGGCTTTGAGGAAGGCTCAATTAGATGTCATAGTTCCTGAAATGCCTGCGTAACTGACTTGGGAATTAGATAAGTACTGCTAAACTGTCACGGTACTATTTGCAACATAAATCTTTTGGCATTGCTCTCATACACCCGAAAACAACTTGCCGCTTAAAGATGAGTCGCTATGCAAGACTTCGTCTGTTAAATAAGTGTTTCATGTATCTTCGTAAATAACTGTTCAAGGATTATTGCTTTCCAGGAAAGATAAAAAAAAATACCGAATATAAAATATACAGAAATCACATTCCACCTCAGCCCCATCGTAAGTCATTAAAAGGGTACACATATAAAACGAGTAAGAATTAATTTTTTGGGCTTCGGCACTCAGTATTATTCTTAAGAGGGCGTGGTACATAACTCAACGCTAAATGCACTAATCAATAACTGTAGGTTTCTTGAAGCCAATTTGCTAAAATTAAACAATATAAATCTTAGACAATAGTTTCAGCCTACGTTTTAAACAAAATTGTTTCCAGTGTTACGAACTTCTAAGGCAGAATATCTGACGCCGGAACCTCGTGCATTTAACTGCGGCGCAAGAGATCACGCGTAACGAATGAATAATCCTGGATAAATATGTACTCATAAAGTTGACATATACCATTATCTAGGATTGTCATTGAGTATTTTATCCATATTGGCTTCGAAAAAAGCGTATAAATCAATTGACGTTTTCAGCGTTTATTTATCTAACACGCACTCTTAAGGATGTTCGAGTGTATAGTGCATGTTTTGTTGACATTACGTGTGAATACATTTTCCTGTTCCGAACATTTTGTAGCTCTCATTGTCTTACCAAAGTGGATTGTCAAAGTCAAAATTTGCAAGTTACGAGAACATACAAATAACAAAAACCAACTGGTTTACAAGAACGAAAAAATTAAAACTTACATATTCAGAAATTAAAAAATATATGTAAAGGGATTTCGTATTTTACATCATTTAGCATACGCCCATCATACATAAATTCAGTGTGAATTATTTTATGTAAGTCTGTTGGTTTTCGTTATTTATTTCGTTGTAACATGCAAATATTGACATTGACATGCCGCTATGGGAAGACTATGGGAGCTAAGAAAATGTTCACAGGCGGAAAATGTAGTCACAAGTAACGATATGTAGGGCCCGGTAGTTTTCGTGAAAAGATTTTTGCAGCACTTTGTTTCAGTTCCTTACGCGGACACCTTCATCTCTGCTTTGTGTTCAGTGATTGGATACCATAACATACAACGTTTGGAGGTTAAACTCGCAAATCACAGAGGTGATGTGTCACAGTTATCCATGTACTGATTGGCACAGTCAAATGAATAATGACTCTGCACGAAAACACTCGGCCAATAGTCATGAAGTTGAGCTGCAGGTATGCACGTAAGTCACTGAAACAAAGTGGGGCAAAATTCTTTTCGCGAAAATTACCGGGCCCTAACGATATGTCGTACAAATATAAAATTATGCATTTTCGCCACATCCTGGAATCTGTTCATGAATATTTTGGCTTTCTACACGCGCAATACATTACACTATTGCAGAAAACAAATTGCGATTATTTAACTAAAGAACACACGGGGCCTGAAAGCGGGCAGACTGTAATGACGACTCTCGCTCGCTTACCACTAGCTTACTCGCCTCTATGCGGAAGGCGCTCAACACGTCTGTCTTCCCCAAAGAGAACGTCTATTAAAATGTAACATTGGGGGAGTACAGAAGCATGGCGCCATATCAAATTCGACATGATCGTTTTATAAAGAGGAGTAACGAGGGTATTACGTATAGAATATCATGTCACATGTGAGTTCATACACTATGTGGTTGGTTAAGTTTAAAGTACTGCAAGAGAAGAAAATGTTTTGTCAACATACCCTTGAAAACACTATAGCTTCTTGCAACATGTAGGATTGCGAAATCTACGTCTGACACAACGCAGCTATCTGCAGACCAATGTCAGGCATCAAATATTACAATAGCGGGATTCTTATTGGCTCAGTCGAATAGGGCAACAGCTCTACGTACACGCGAAAGCCAGTTATCTGTTGATAAGCAGAACGTAGGTTGAAACCCAGCAAACAGTCAAGTATTCCCGCATTAATCCATCATCTCTAAGTATTGCTAACGACTTTAATAGTGGTTTTTCACACACGTAAAGCAAAAACGGAGATTTTAGATAGAATAGTTAATTGCAAATGTGTGACTGACGCTAGAACTTATACAAACTAAAGAGGTATTTTGGACATATGTACGCCATTTCAGCAAATGGTATGTCATAGAAAACTAGAGAATACTCACAAACAAAACAAGCAAACACACAAAAATAATTTGTTTGCAACTGGAAAACAAAGGCAAACATATACAATTCCACAAGTAATTCAGTCAGTATTGTTGCTAGGTTCGTTTTATCTGTTCGTTGTTGTAATTATTTTTGTCTGTTGTTTCGTACTTACTGACAGAATTACTTTTGTGGAATAATCTGAGTTTTTTTTTTTTTTTTTTTTGATGCTCGTTTGTGTAATTTTCCTGTAAATCACTGACTGAATTCCTTGAGGGGTTGAATATGTTTACATTTGTTTTCCAGTTGCAAAATTTTGTTTGCTTACTTGTCTGTTGTGCCCAAAATACCTATTTAGTTTGTAACTTGCCCCACTGCAAGATTCGTTAAAATAAATAACGCTACAACTTATGTATTTATCTTAGAATTATTTTTCAATTGGGTTTTATTACAAAATAACGTGTTTTGCTGGATATATGCTACTGCTAGAGAATGTTCGAGTCGCGGCGTGGGTTTTCTGCGACTTCCTATCATTCGCTAGTAATGGAAAATATCCAGCAAAACACATCATGTCAGAACGTATGAAATAAAAAAAAAATATTACAAACCATTCGCCTCCCACGAAGGTGATCCAAGTTCGATTCCCGGCGGTGTCTGTCCCTCGATTTTCGCATGTGGGAATCGTTTCGGACGATGCCGTTGGTAGGCGGGATTTCTCGGGGAACTCCCGTTTCCCCCGCCCTTTCATTCCGACGCTGCTCCATACTCACCTCATGTCACCCCTCACCAGCTCTTAAGACCTCGATGTTAAGCGCTGACCAAAACCTCTCACTCCCTTACTCTCACTTGACAGGACACATCTAACATGAAAAATACTAGTTTTATACTATTTCCAACGTGTAGTCTACGAACAAATAAATTAACTTCGCTTGAGAAAACATCCGGAAAGAACATAACCACACGTTCTGAGAAAGACATAAAACTGTTTTTGATGTTTCAGATAAAACGTTCAAGCAGAAATTTTACGTTCTTTTCTCGCCCGAAAGCAGTTCCGATAACACTCCGGCAAGAGAATATAGTCATTCTCGCTTGGCTAGAGATTCACTTTATTTCTTCTGAATAATCTAAGCAGACACTGTCTCTAGTGTTTAAATAAAAAAAAGACTATCTTCGCAAAATGTTTCAAAACTTGTCATACAGCATATATGGCGGCTAGTTCATGTGTTTCACACAAGACGTGTAGGTATGTAGCGCCTACGCCAATCACGTCAGTTCAATAGAAAAAAATACATTGTCACAAGGACGACGCATCGAACTATACACGGCACCCAAAAAAAAAAAAAACATGCCGATAGAAAATACGTAACGTTGAAAAAAAAAGTGACCTAAAAGCAATATACTGACAGAAAGGTTTAGTTGGGTCAAAAAAATCTGCCTGGCACAGCCAAATAGTTTTGATTTTTTAAAGGTTCCTGCAGTAGATGAGTGTAGTAACTAATAATTTGTACATGGCGAAAAAAATGGTTTGTGCTTGGAACAAAAATGACATTATGTTGATGTCCATAAGTGTAATTTTTATTAGTCAGTACAGCTAAATATTCGTTTGGCTGAGCAAAATATTTCTGTGATGAATTATTAAAAAAATATGTGGTAGCACCGTGAATCCAACCTGGGACCTGTCGCCCTGAGAATCGCTCATTATCATCCAAGGGCCAAAACCGAACGCTGGCGAGTGATACATTCGACTCGAAATACGGCTCGTAAAATGTAGGACATTAACGCAGCTGTATACTAATAAGTAATAACTAGGTACAAGAAAATTTCGCAAATTCAACGACCCACATGCTAAAATGAACTATCCTATGCATGTTAAAACCCAGACCATTTGCCCACCAGCTGCTACCCAATAGAGCAACAGACAATGATCGAATATGCATAGTACAATTGATTCTAGCATGCGAGTCATTGAATTTGCGAAATGTTCCGGTCCCTACTAATAACTATTAAGTATTTATTTGTCGTTTTCTGTAGACATTATGATACCGGGATAGTAGCTCACTGAAACATCATTAAATACTCCTACAATTGAATGATGTTACGCAGAAAGAGGCCATCGTGCATTTGATAAAGTAGAACGTAAAAAACTGTTACTGTAACATTGTTTGTTATTTTGAGCTAGTTTTTCGCCTGTTCTTTACGTTTGTTGCTTAGATATTTTTTTGCGTCAAAACATTTTCGTTTAACCTAAATATTCTAACATCTGCGTATATATAGGACACATATAACACATACACACCCATGCGTATGTATGTATGTATAAGGAAAAAATGTGTGTAATTCATTTTAATATAATTCAGTTTGCATTCAGAACTCAAGTGATAAGTTATTTGAATTAATATTGCCAAAAATACTACTGTCTGTTGTTAAAAATTTTCATTCAAACATGTTCGAAACGACAATCTTCGAAGAAATTCAAGACGTACATTATTAAACTGAAGAGCAAAACCGCCGCGGTTATAACGTCAACATGACGTCACACGGCATTCAATAAACAGAATTCGATAATTTGTAAGATAATTGACGCAAAATTGTATCGTGTGAAAGAACAAATGGCGAAGCGTGGACGTGTTTCAAGGCAAGCAGTATGAGATTCCAGTATACACTTTGAGCAGGTGACAGTGGTGTTGCAGAGACCTAGGTGTATTGCTGAGAACTAGCTCCTCGCCTCTTAGATGCTACTGGCTGAGGAATGTACCTGTCTCTACCAGTCAAATAGTTCCACAGGCAACTAAAGAGTTCTGTACAGTCACTGCCCTAGAACACTTCACGCTTCGCCACTGGAAAGGACCTTCAGTGATAGATACACTTCGATAAACAAAGTCGACCAAAAACTCCCTAGCAACCCAAACAAATTATTTTCAAAAATCGTACACTATCAGTAAATCTATACACAGTGAACACGTGGCATGACATGTATGCAGGAATCAACTAATAAGAGTATGTTCGTATTACTAAAGTCAGTTAACTGGAGACTGTATCCCCTGCCTCTTTCAAGCTACTGGCTGGAGATTTATATTCATCAGTCAAATGGTTTCACAGACAACTCGGAGTTATGTAGTCACTGATAAGTACCGTTTCATTTATAATGCGTCCACGTTTTGCCATTGATTCCCGTAGTTCATGCATTTATAAATACTAAATGTTCGAAAAGCACTTATAATTCTACTATAAAAAAGTTGTTGGTGCAGTCATGAAACCAGTGCAACTATTTTTTTAATGATGCTCAGTAAATAGAGATGATGGTTTAATGCGGGAAAACTTGACTGTTTGCTGTGTTTCAACGTAAGTTCTGATTACCTAAAGTTTACAGGCTTTCGCTCGTACAAGGAGCTGTTACCCTATTTGACTGAGCCAATAAGAATTCCGCTTTTATTATACTTGATGCCTATTATTGGTATGCAGGCAACTACGTTACGTCGGACGTATATCACCCAATTATACATGTCACAAGAAACTGCAGTGTTTTCAAGGGTATGTGGGCACTAAACATTTTCGCGATATACCATCATCTCTGTCAATAAATAAAGACCAGACAAATGTGTGAGTTCACTGACTAGCCTCCAAGAATATGTGTGTGCTCAAGTAGATAGCAGCTTGAAGTCCCATGGTAAAAATGGAACGGCGTGAATCTTGCACGTTAGTTCAGCGCTTGGTTCGTTGTGGCGAAGTGGTATTTGATACGCTCTTCATGTCACCCTTACAGCTCCGTAGTTTCTGAACCTCTTAACGCGCAGGTAGGCTCTGCTAAACATGTTTGTAACACTGTAACTTAAATGCGGTATCTACGTCAAACATTTACAATTTTACGTAGTAACTTTGGAGAATAGCCTATTTATTAACTTGGTTATCTTCACGCAGACATGTAATTAAAAGTTTACAGTTTGCACTAGGCTACTTGTTTACCTGGCCTCACACGGTTATATTTTCGCCTTTGATCTTAAAAATTACGTTCGTCATTCTGAAGAACGATTAACACTAATCAGTGTTTCCAGTTCACATACCTATTACTGTACAATACATTTTTATTATTTGCTACATAGAAGATTGTGTATAAGGATTGACTTCAAAAATTTTAGCGAGACGGCTTGCATACTAAAATTCCTTTATTATTTGACTAAAAGCTGTTATCTAGGTTACAAAAGTATAAATTGACAACTGAAATAACCAGAGGAAAGTTACACAAGTATTGACCATTCTACATGTCCATCATAGTTTTATTTGTTTATAGCAATAGTAGCATCTTCCAGTACACAAAAAAATTAAAATAATGTTGTGTTCGCAACTTGAAATTATGAAATGGAAAATAAAAATGGCATTATTCCGGCAGAAACCTCGCACACCATTCAAGTAAAATGTTGCTCGGCGAGTTGAATTCTTTTAATACCAAGGGCAACACAAGCTTGTTAGGAGCAAACCTTCCACAAGATCACCCAGACAAACAAATAGGAAGGACATTTTTCCCCTTCCTCGTAGAAACGGAATATTTGTCACGGGGAAGATAAAACACGGCCAAACTCGTACTTTCTCTCTGAACGTTGCGAGATTTTCGTCTGCAATGTTTGCGGAGCTCGAAATAATAAAACAGAAAGTAACTAAACGATCAGCCAAGCGTCTCTTCAAAATCCACTTACGTTCGAGGTCTTGTGGAAATATGCAAAACTCCGAACGCCAACGAAACGCGTGAAAAAGTCGGAATTTATATTTAAACAGTGAAGGTGAATATCTCGACGATATCCATTCCTTTCTTTTTTTTTTTTTTTTGTTGTGTGTGGTTGCACGGGTAAGGGTGGCGTTGTCCCCGCTTATGAAAATTCATCCGTTTTTCACGCTATGCCAGCACCGTCTTGATTAATTCATGTATCCGGGGGATGCGCGACCCGCCATAAGGATCAGTATCCCGGCTGCGAGAAGCTGCCTCAGTCCTAAAAGGGAAGATCAACACGAGAGCCCTTTGAGAATTTCTCTTTGACAAGAAGAGGCTTGGGAAAGAGGAAAAAAAGGCAGCGGAATAAGAAGCGAGGGAACTTGCCCGCGTCTTTTCCTCGTAATCCGCAGTTTTGCATATGCCACTCGAGCGCCGAAAGTCAAATATTCGGTGGCGTTTACACGGGGGCTAAGGATCAAACGTCAATCTATTCAGCTTCTTATGAATACGTTTAGCGTTTTCACCTTGCCGCGCGCTTTTCACGGAGAAGAACGCCACCGCAGAGAAATTAAGGAAAGAAGACGCGTGGGTGGCGGGGGAAGAGAGTGAACTATAAGAGGGGGAGAAGAAGGAGGATGCAAGACGGTAACACAAAGATACACTTTGCATTCCCACTTTTCCACGATAATAGAATATTTATTCATTCGTAGGATGAATGCAGAACAGCGGGTATTTTTCCTTCCGTTTCTGTTTGCCGAATTTTCCAGATGATAGCTCACATCTCTGGCTGGATGACAGGCTGGGATACGTCCGTCCGTCCCATCCCTCGTTCCCAGTCTCATGTGTCGTTCCCTTGGCGACCTTCATGTATTGTTTCCCGCTGTTTATTTGCAGAGGAAAGCGTCATGCTGCTAGACGCCGCACAAACTTCACAACTCTGAAGTGCATCAGTGATCTTCGGGTTAATACAAACACACTTCCACGAGTGACACTAACTCCAGCCAGTAGCCACACAAACTAGTGTTGCCAGATATCCGAGATGAAAATTCCCACAAAAAATATAACAATTTCTCACTGACCTTCCACAGAAAAAAACCCACAAAAACGATTTTTGGACTAAAATAATGAGAAACTACATAAACGTTCGATTAACATATTAAACTGTGCAAAATTACATTTGGGGAGACTAAAACTATTGAAATTGACGTCCTTTGCCTTCGAGTGTACTCGCCTTGAAAACAGAACACTGAACTGCAAACCCCTTCCCATTTACATAGATGCTTTGATTCATCCGTACTTACGGCACACTGTCACAACAATGCAAATAGAGAAACAATGTTCACGGGTATAATATTTGTCATATAACCAACGATCACAGTAGGTCAAACTACTACGAAGAGAAAATGAACGGGAATCCTGAACCAGAAGTTTACAGCATCGCCAACAGAAACATATGAAAATATAATAGGAACTAATGCAAAGGTCGCAATTATATATATATATATATATATATATATAAAAAGAATTTTGGAACGCGATTAATATCTGCAAATAATTCCAACTTGAAAATAAATTGACAAAAAAACAAGTAATGTAAAACTTCCCACGAGTTTCTTTGTTGTTCGGATGATTTGCCTTTTAACATAATTTGAAAAGGTTGTGAGAAATTTCACTCTATCTGGCAACACAAGTCATAAACGCTCTATCTGCGACGTGACGATGTTTGCGTTTGAGCGTCTATTGAATTCCCCAACCATATTGCAGAACCGGCTTTCGTTACTGGCATCTGACTAAAAATATAAGAGTCCAAAAATCTGTAATCAAACTTACATTATTATGGCTGATATTAACGAAATTTTAAAACTTTATACTCAATTGATGAAGATTTTAAAACAAAACAAAAAAAAAGTATCGATACACTGTATGTAAACAAATGCAAATGTCTGCGGATGTGCGCTGTCAACATTAGTTAAAAGCAATCGACGAATCGAAAAAATTAAATGAATTTTGCGTTTAAAAACTGTAACACTCTATATTTCCTAAAACTTCAGACTGTCGAGAACAAAAAAACAAAAAAACAAAAAAAAAAAAAACCAGACGACACGTTCTCTACAGATTCGTTTAGAAAACATTTATAGCGACATTTGATTCCGTTACAGAACGACCCCGTCTCCGACAGGCGAGACATATTATTGCGAACCATTTAGTATTTTCTGTATACAACGCAACATCAGAATCAGAAAAAAACCTTAGTAATACAATTCCTACGCAACAAAAGAAAATCATCAACATTTACAAGCAGATCTGTGAGTTCCCAGGGAGTTTTGTTGGAGCGATAAAGAGGTGAAAATTCTTCAGATACACTCTAAAAATAGTTAGTAAATTTGCCACACATGCGTTTAGGAGCGCTAAGGTAGTATGTATGGTAGAATTGTTTACCAGACATCCATGGTAGCACTCATAACCTTTTTTTTTTATAAAACATTCAAATGCATACCGAAGTTACCAGACTTGTATTGCAACACTTGTAAAAGTTCGTATATTTACAAGGGGTAAGTATGGTAACTGTCCCATACTGCGTTTAGGTTAATTACTTCCTAAACATTTGAGGAAGATTTTTACAGTGAGTCAACAGGCAATCCCAAGTCTTACCTCCACAAAGAGGATAAAAATCCAGCAAACAGATATATGGAACACATACCCTACTTCCTGATAGTAAAGCATATAACTTCAGTACCAGAAACAAGTTAACATTTTAATAGTGATTTTATATATTATACACAGGTCACTTATTACCTAACTACACATGCCTGCTCTCTGTTGGTAACCTAGTGAACTCTGGCTACAAATCCTTCCGAATTTTGTGAAGCCCACAACGTGGTTTTGAACACGATATCACGATACATGGTCGGTTAACCCTGTAATGAAAGAAAATAAATTTTAAGTTTCGACAACGGCTGATTTAAGTTTGTTGGTAAAATATATCTTCTCTCTAAACAATAGTTTGTAAATTTGCCACACGTGCGTACAGGAGCGCTAAGAAAGCAGGTATGATAAAATTGTTTCCTAGACGTACGTGGTAGCAATCCTAAACTTTTATATTAAACAGTCAAATATATACTGAAGTTACCAGACTTGTATTGTAACAACTGTGAAAGTTTGCATATTTACTAGACGGACGTATAATAACTGCCCCAAAACTGCGTTTAGGTTAATTACTTCCTAAACATTTTAGTAAGTTTTTTTTACAGTGTTAGCTTAGTGTGAATATATCTTGAGTGAGTTTAATGCGTGAGAAGAATTACGGGATATATAATATAGTGAAAATTATGTGCATGCCAAAACTATACACATAAATTTAATTGTGGAAAGTTATCTGGCGAGTCACAAAAATGACAGTGGTTCAAAAAGACATCACTTGAAAATACAACTGACGTTTAAACCTTTAGTTAAAGTAAAAATAGAACACTTCAGTAAACGCCGACTTTCACCTTGCCATACGATTAGTCGATTTCCATTCATGTGAACTTTCTGGAATATAACCGTTGATCTTATGTTCTACTACCTACAAACTCAAGGCGGTTGACAGCTGAGAGCGCATCTTTTCATGAAAGTTTGCCTACATGTGTGTTGAATTAAACTAAAGCTGTTTAGAAATCAACGTTTATTATTTTAACTACTATGCGTGTTCAGAATGTACCTCTCGAGAAAAAAAATAATTCAGGGAAAAACTATAAAATATGTACTTTCCAAAGATCTCGTGCATTGGAAACACTATTGCCGAGCCCTCCAAAATGGCTAGAAAAAAGCGCATTTCCGCTCAGCTGTACCATAAAAGTCTACTGCTCAGATTGATATGAAACTTATCGATGATTCTACAGTGTAGTTTGGTACAGACTTGTCCACAAATAAAACGATAGGGTCACGACTAACTCTCATAGTTGCAGCAGTATAAAGGAAGCAATGGGGTCCAGTATAGCACCTGGTGCGTAGGAGTGACTAGACTCTAGACTCGCACTGTACTGTAGCCCTTACAGCTCCTACGTTTTTCGACAACTTACACTCAAAACCAGGTCCACATAGGCGGGAATTGTAATGACTGCAGGATGTTGCAAAATTACATGTCAATATTTTGGAGGAATGCTCACATCGAGTGGAACAAAAATATTTATTACATGAGCATAGTTCCGATAATGCTCATTTTTCTGGAGTACAGTTAACAATACATGATTTATAGTGTAAAGCGCGTTAGTGTGGCATGCTATTGCAGCAATTATTGGCACGTTTTCCGGAACATGCTCGGCTCTCCGCACCACCTCCCCTCCAGCACCGGATCCCTCGGGTATAACAGGAGACTAACTTACAGAGCCGGTTGCCGTACCTTGCAATCATGGACATTTGCCAGTTCGCTGGAAAACTCTTCACCACGACCAAGTCAGACTTGGGAAAACATGTCCCTTCATCAGCAGCCCAACTGTCTGGCATCGTAGGTTTGGCAGTCCTTGGTGGTGACCAGTTACGGGCACCATTTTCCTGTTGCTTCACTGCGAACAACCCAGTGCCACGAGCGCCTTCTGCCCCCTGGACGTACCCCTAGCCTCATCACACCGCTAGGTGCGTCACACTATATCACCTTGGTAGCTACATCACAGACTATTCGTATTTAATTGGATGGTAGACATTGTCCGATGTGGCATTCCACAGTAACATGATCCCACCTGCGCGCCATGCATTTTTAAGTCATGATTAGAGATGATGGTTTATCACGGAAAAGCTTGACTGTTTGCTCGGTTTCAACATACTACGTTCAATTTATCAAAAGATAACTGGCTTTCGCTTGTACGAGAAGCTGCTGCCCTATTTGACTGAGCCAATAAGAGTCCCTATATTTAGGGATAGGGAAATTTCGCGAAATCAATTACCAGCACGTTAGAATCAACTATCCTATGCATACTCAAGCTCCAATCATTTTCCACTATTTAGCTGCTACTCAGTGAACAGCAGACAATGAACGAATAGACGATGCTTGAGTATGCGTAGTACAATGGATTCTAGCTTGCAGGTCAAAGAATTCGCGAAATTTTCCTATACCTACCTATATTGTAAAATTTTATGCCTGACATTGGTTTGCAGATAGCTGCGTTGTGTCAGACGTACATTATCTAAGCATAAGTGTTGTAATTAACTACAGCGTTTTCAAGAGTATGTTGGGTCAAAATATTTTCGCGAAACCATCCTCTCTAACCATCATCTCTAGTCATGAGACATGTAGTACAGTAACGGTGCATTTTCAGGGCTATGTTCATGTGTTCCTCTATAGAGAAGAGAGGATTGTACCCCCAAAATAGTGTCTTTGAACATTACAACACGCCGTATAACGCATAGCAGCCTGCTATCCTGGAGGTAATAAGGAAAATAGTTTCAACGCATGAAGATCTTAACGATGGTTTGGAGGCTGCAGATGGCGCATTGACGAGAGTGCTTGCCTGCTAACGAGACGAACCGGGGTCCATTCCAGATTTTTCGCATGTGGGAAACGTGATGGACGTTGACAGCCGGTGAGCTTTCTCGAGGTACTCTCGTTTCCCATTTTTTTAAACACTTCGGTGTCCAGCAGAAGTCTACACTCGCCCAGTCAGAAGTCTGCTCTCAAAGAGTATGATGCCCTGCCCACTGCTGTCCTCCCCATTCGATATTAATTAATTAAACGTAAGTTTAATGTTAAAACATAGTAATAAATATCGAGGAGGTTACCCAAGTGTTGCCAGGGTAACCCCCCCCCCCCCGGTGCAGATTTATTACTGGCGCCCGTAGGCTTCTGTTTGCCCTAAAGGATGGCATGGAATGAGGCCATGCAATGGAGTGCAAATGGCGGGGTAAACGGGACGAGTCCTACATGCGAAAACACGGAATCCGACCCCGACGGGGATAACACCCGGATCGCTTTGATGGGAGTCGAGCTGTCTGACCACTCGTTCACAGAGACCACCCAGTTAAGGAGGCGCTTGAACTAAAATGTTATTGTTTTAAACATTTTTACAATCGTACGAGATATGGTATGTTTCGTAGACATACACTGTGACTATTTTTCACTGTAATGAACCTTTTTTTAGCATTCATGGTGTTTTATAACGGCATGCCCAATTCCAAATTTGCATAAAATGTTTTAAAGATTTAAAGAAAACCAACTGACTTACCGAAATGAAAAAAATCCACACTTAATAAAGATGAGGTAGGCTACAATGTCTTATATATATATATATATATATATATATATATATATATATATATATATATATATATATATATATATATATATATAACGTTTTTGTATTTCTAAAAAAATTTGAATTTGTTAAATTTTAGCATTTTTAAAATACCAAAAATTGCAATTCTTTTATTTTTATGCAGGAGACCTTGAAGCAATTCAGTGAGAAGACAAGGCCATAGCTAAAAAATTAAAATATTGTCATCGATTCTTAATACACGTGCACAATATTGCCAATAGTTCGGCCTACTCGCATTGGGTCAAAATTGAATTGAAAGATTCAATTATATTCATACATACAGGTGAAGCTGATAAAAGAATGTTAAAAATTAAACACCTCGCTTTTACAATATGGTTGCAAGAAAAGCGGTAAAAATAATTAGGGTACACACACAGATATTTCTGCGGTAGAACATTATGCTGTATGAAATTTTTTAATTTTCTATTCTACTATTCCTTGAAATATTTCCATTTGCTTTCTTTTTCTCTTCGCACTTCTAATCAATGATGTAAAATAACCTGGAATCGTATTAGCATACTTTAAGCTCGCCAATGATACAGTCTCTTCACCTCATAAAACAAAATATTACGTCAGTGAATTAGGCCAAAGCTACTCTGTAAAACACGTTTACATATTTTGAATACATTAGTACATGTCAGTAAAAGTTAAAAAAATCGCACCTGTTCATATGCCAACATCAAAACACAGTTTTACACCTCGAAGTTTTTTTAAATCGTGTGGTTTAAACAAGCCTAATATTATGCGAAAATATTTCTAAACTGGGGAAAAAGCAGATAACTGAAAATTTCAAGTAATTTGAATAGATGTGAATGCTCATTTAAGCTATTTTTGACTTATTGTATTTCGTGATTGGTCCTTACGAAAGCATCTTATTCTACTTCAGTTCAGAATTATGGTAGCCGATCGGCAGAATGACTGGAAATTCTATTTATGGTTAACATTTTGTAAACAACACATTCAACTGTTAATATCTTATTACTAGAGACATGCAAACTTCGCGTTATTATTTGGTAGCAGACTATACTTCACGCTCCCATACATAACAGAGCATAATCTGCGATTCAATTGGTCACGAAATTTTATGTGTTGTCATTTACGTGTGTTACGTCTTTACAGAGATTGGTCTTTCTACCGTGTAAGCATTCTCCACGGCAAGTCACGACAATATCGTCCAGCGGGAAACGTCGAACGAGTCTATAGTCACTTGCAGGCTAGTCAACTGCCAGAAAATAACGCGAAATTTGCATGTCTCTATTTATTACACTGTAAAAAAATTATTTGTACTGTGACTAAAATGTTTGGGAATTAGTTTACTAAATATTTAACTGTAATAGTACAAATTATTACTGCAAAATTTACAAGAATCAGTTGCAGATATGCAATCTATCTGATTGCAAACGACTGTCGAATATTTACAACAAATTTCTTGTCAATTTTTTACAACGATTGTAAAATGAAATGTCACTAAAAAACTTCAGGTGACCATTTTTTGTAAACGTATAAAATATGACAAACATCTGAATTTTATATTTGTTTTACATGGAACACACTGATAATAAATACTGACACAATTCTTTCCCTATAGGCCTTTCAATTGTTTTTTTTTTTTTTTTTTACTCTTTAAATATTTGCAATAATCTTCTTGCAGTACCAGTTACGTTTTGCTAGTTTAGAGGTTATTTAATGTAAATAAACATTGTTAATATAAATTATATTTTAATTTTAGTGTAGATTGCCCTCGTGTGTTGACCCAGGACAGGGCAAGGGTCAGGTGACTATCCGAAGATCACCTATCTGACAGCTTTGTTGATAATATTTTCTGTGGACTGTGGCGAGGGTGCACACCTAAATAGAATATAATCATTGCACTTCTTAACCTCAAGAAAATTGGAACTTTAAGCGACTATTGTCTAATTATTATCACACCTATACTGGACCTTTAATGACATTTTAATTATAACGCAAGTAACTAAAATTATGCTATGCAAAATGTCGCACTAAATGCAGTCACACAACTCGTTACTCGAAATGGCCAATACGATAGCAGCGAGAAACTATGTCATTCGAAACTACATACAAAACAAGTTAAATTTGAACAAGTATAGAATGCAATAGGAACTTGTTCGGAGATCGCGTAACCGCAAAATAAAGGTTAACAGGTTTACGTTAAGAATTTCTGCGTCTAATGTAACGGAGGGATAAAACATTTCATTTGACTTTCAACGTGACATTTATCATTATCAGGTGTCAAGAAAGTACGCTAGCTCGCGGGATAATCTCTAGTTAGATGCACCTAGTTTTCGCGAAAATTTCTCGTAACTATATATTTTTCAAAATACAGGATGAGTAAAAAAGAATACCCTAACTTTGACGGCCTGTAAAATCACAACCATACAACTTACAATGTTGTGTGACCAATCAAAAGAACCGTGGAACAATGAAGTTTTTGCACCATACCTCCATAAATGTTCAATGTGACTACCTTGAGCAGCACGAATCACATCGATACGATACTTTAACTCGTTCTACACTCGTGCCAGCATGTCCGGTGTAATGGTGTGGATGGCGTCCGTTTTGAGTTCGGCAATGTTAGTCGGCAATGGTGGAACAAACACGAGAACCTTTTATGTACCCCTACAGGAAAAAAAAAATCACACGGGGTGAGATCTGGGCTCCTTGGGGGCTAGTGAAGAAGTGGCCGGTCACCTCCCTGCTATGCGACCAATCCAGCGTTGTGGAAACTTCTCGTTCAGGTAGTCGCGAACAGCTAGGTGCCAATGGGGTGGTGCACCATCCTGCTGGAAAATGAAGTCCCCCGCCGCCTCTTCTAATTGAGGAAATAACCTTTCGATAAGCATGTCCAAGTAAGAAATTCCGGTAACAGTTGATTCTTGAAAAATGAAGGGGCCGAAAACAGTGTGTCTCGATACAGCGCAAAACACGTTCGGTGGTTTCATGTAGATTCTCCTGGCCGCATATTCTCACGTTATGTCGGTTGACCTTACCGTTGACGTATAACTTAGCTTCATCGTTAAACACAATCTTTGAGATGAAGGCATCGTCAACCTCATTCAGGACAAGAATGTCCGCGCAGAAACCACGTCTCAGTTCTTTGTCCTTTTAAGAGCCTGCCTTTATGGTTTGTACAACAATCGCTTCCGCAATACTCTCCCCACAGTCGATTGAGGGAGTCTCACTTCCCGGCTAGCTCGTCGAGTTGATTTTCGTGGACTGCGAGCGAACGCTTGCTGAATCCGTTGCACATTGCCGTCTGGCACACGCGGCCGCCCGGAACTTTTGCCATTGCACAGGCAACCCTTGTCAAGAAAATGACGAAACCATTCTAGCATACTCTACCTATCAGGTAGACGACGTCCGTATTGCGATGGAATACGCGTTGAACAGTCGTCATCGATTCACATTTCGCAAAGCTAATAACACACCTTCTGTTGTTCCATCGCCATTGTGCTGCGGACAAACACTCCACACACGCTCGTAGTGCAACGAAGGTAGCTCTCAGTGCCATCTAGTGGCACACAAATCAAACCTTAGGCCGTACCATCCCGACCCCTACCCCCCTCCAGCATCAAACCTTGACTTCTAGACGACATCCACAACATTACACCAGATATGCTGGCACGAGTGGTGCGGGTCGAGTTAGAGTACGCGTAAATGTATCGATGTAGATCGTGCTGCTTGTGGCGATAAATTGAACATTTATAAAGGTATGGTACAAAAACATAATTGTTCCACGGTTCTTTTGAGTGGTCGCACGACATTGTAAGTTGTTTGGTTGTGATTATACAGACCTTCAAATTTGAGGTATTCCTTTTCACTCATCCTGCACTTTAGCTCGTGCCCAAGTCAGTGATTGGTAGAACCACTGTTTTTTTTTTAAGAAAGTAGTTCAGCATATCCTTGTTTCAATGCCTTACTTGCACACCTGCAGCTATGCTTCATGGTTAGAGACCGGAAAAAATCGCGGGTTCACTGATCTGTAAGCCTCCAAGGATATATGTGTATTCAAGCATTCCGCAGTTGTTTATTAGCTGCTCGCTGATACAGTGGTATGGGGCACGTTAAGGTTATATTTTTTATTATTGGCTCAGAGATTCCAGAGGACGTCAAATAAGTCACGGGCCAATTGCGAAAGTGGCACGAACTTATAGTTGCTGGAATTATAGCAAGTGCGTAAAAGAAAACACGAATTTTTCATGTCCTTATTCATGGTTACTGCAAACGTGTCTTTGTGCAGAGAAGTGTTTGACTGCGCCAATGACAATACGCTTACTGCGACACAAGTCTGTGACTTTCAGCCGAGACGCTGATAACTATAAACAACCAATCACTGACCACGAAGCACAGCTGCAAATGTGCAAGCAAGTCACTGAAACAAGTGGTGTAATATTATTTTCGCCGAATACCAGTGGCTTTAGTGATTGGATGACATCACAGCTGCAATATATTTGAGGTCTACTTGTGAATCATAGACGAATGGCGTCGAACAATACCTTACTCTGATTGGCCCATTCAAATGATAAAAAAACTTCGCAAAGTCAAATGGTAAATAATCACAGGAAGGCAGCAGTTTTAAACTATACACGTATTGTATAGGGGGTTCAGGTTAAAAGGAGCACTCAAAAAACCCGGCAAATGTTATATTTACAGACAATTGGTATCTTCCGCGCGTAACGGCTAACGACGGAACATGTATAACCTCTCTGGATACGTCATTTGATGTTTGCGCGTGTTACCTGTGTAGTCGGCAGATACTTATATAGTTTAGTAAAAAAGGCCGATTTACGTTACTATTGTTGCATTTAAATACGAAAATATACGGAACTATATTGCGTTATTTTGCTTTCAACCATACAAGCAGTAAGAATTATGGGCAGTCACTACTACTTTTTTTAAGGTTACATTTTTAGTGCTTACTTCATCCCGAATGACCAACAATGAAATTTACCTTGTACCAATATATTTTCGCGGAAAACATGTGTGTGTAAGTACAGTAGGCGAGACTCGTCCAGTTGTAATAAGCTGCGAAGTCAGCCGCGCGTATTCCCGACAGGCGCGAGGTTTAAGCTAGCAAGGGAGAGGGTCCTGTATCCGCGGCAGTGTTGGTATCTTGTTAAGAGTCTTGTCGTGGAGACGAGGGGTGGCTACGTCGTGGTGTGGGGGCTCCCCGGGCAAGAAAGAGCGCCCGATAAGGGTCGTGACACGAGGGGGAAGAAAACACCCATCAGCAAGCAAGTATGAAAGTTATCAAGCACTCTCGAGAACCTCTGCTAGCAAACCTGGCGCAACAACATCGTCACAGCTTCTCCCTACAGCTGCCTCACACCAACAAACACACACCGACATCCTCCACGCATTATAACCCGACGTTGGGGCAAGTGAAAAAACAGTCACGTTAGTCTCGCAAATTTTCGGATGTTGATAATGCCAAACAATAGTTCACACTGTTTTTCCTATTAGAATAAAATGAGAGCGAGCTTTTGGTCAGCGCTCAACATCGAGGTTTTTACAACTGGTGAGGGGTGACATGAGGTGAGTCAGCAGCGACGGAATGAGGGGACGAGGAAATCCGGAGATCCCCGAGAAAACCCGCCCACCAGCATCGTTCGGCACGATTCCCAGATGCGAAAATCCAAGGCCCGGCCCTGCCGGGAATTGAATCCGGATCGCCGTTATGTGAAGTAAATGGTCTGATCATACGGCCACCGGAGGCCCCCCTATTAGAATAAGCTCTTACAAAAAAAACTCTACGTTTAGAAGGCTTCATCAAAGAACTCTGAACAACTATTCAATAAACTTTAGTTGCAACTAACGTTAATATTTTTGTGTGTTAATTTTTCATGTGCCCATTAAATAAATATAATTATACGTATTATAAATTTCAAAATTGTAAATACGCATCAGAAACAGTTATTTTAATGGCTAGGTACATGTACTCCCTTTCCCCACCATATCAACACACACTATCGCTATTTTCGAACTCTTGTGTAAGAGTCAATTTAAAGAGATTTTAAAATGTCTGTTGCAATGGGAGTTTACAATTAGAATTTATTGGCTTATGGACATATATATTCGGCTGAATTCTATCTCTAAAATTCTTTGTTGTCTACTATAATAATTATTTTGGAAAAAAAAAAACTGACAGAATTCCTCTGAGATTGCTTTTTTTTATTTTTGTGTGTGTTTTACATTTGTTTTTTTTTTCCTTGTTCGTTTTCGTACTTAGTCATTCAACACAGGTTTTATCAGCAAAACATGAGCAATGGCGTATGTCCACCAGCCAATTAATTCTACGTGAATTTAAAACTCCGTACGGGTAACTAACAATTCATCGTAAGTGTTATACATTAGGACTAAACACACAAACCGTTACGGCTTACGTGTAGTTACGTTAATAAATGCCATCGTCAACGAACGTGCGAAATAAAAAAATCCACGACGGAATCTCGTTACAACAACAATGGCGTACACACAAAAAAATGGCGATAAAACTGGCCGATGCAACTACAACACAAACAAAAAACAAGCTACATTAGACAAAGTTCGAGTCTCAAATAGCTCAGAGAGTACACACTCGCTTCCTCCTCTGCTGTCCTAAATTAGAGGGAGAGTGTGCGAAAGGAAAGGAAGAGTGAACCAAAGTGAGAGACTACGCTCACTCGCTGCATACTCTCTCCCACTCTGCGGTACACAATTTGTTTCCAATCAGAATCGAAGGAAACATGGCGTATTTTAATTTTTTTGAGAAGAAAGTGTCAAGGTCACGGCTAGTTTCTAATTTAAGTAAAAATTATTTTATGTGCATGGAAATGCGAGTTTCAGAAGTTGCAATCAAACAAATAAAGATTTCTGATTATGTTATGCTGTAGTAAACGGATTTAGAAAAGGAACATTTTATTTAACACATGTCATAAAGATATTAAACAAAACCTCACAGTAGCATTTAAAATTAAAATGTCGTGACTTTTGTCCAAAATTGTTGACGTTTTTAACTTTCTGTATCGAATGCAAGTAACGTTAAACTCGGTACTGGCCGAACAAAACTCATTCTTAGTGCGCAACGGTAACACGTTCGACTCGCATTCGGGAGGACCGGGTTCTACCCCGGCTCCGGCCATCCTGATTTAGGTTTTCCATGGTTTCCTGAAGTCGCTCCAGGTGAATCATATGATAGTTCCTTAACAAAGTCCATGGCCAACTCCTCTCTAAGCCTGTCATTGTACCAAATTGTGTCTCACCCGTGACACGTGTGGCCTCGCTGTCGACGAGAAGTAAAGACTACTTAACTTGCCTTTAAATTTCTGTCGATCATCTTTGTAGTTTACCTTAACCTATCTGGAAAACATTTCGGTGTGCGGAAGCTGCAGTCAAGTACTTTTTCAGTGTTTTATTTATCACACTAGGTTGCAGTGCTTCGAGAGTGCAGCAAAGGGTGAATGTCTCAACTTGTGTTACAAGTGAGCGAGAGTGTGTGTAGTGAGAGTTCGTCTGAGACATGGCCTACAACTACTGCCCACTTGCTTTCCTCGTCCCTGAGACGCGATAAACGGAAACTCGGGAGAGGTTTGGCAACACACCAGCTCAGAGTAAACAGTTCGAGATGGAGAGGGTGTCTGACTAGTAGCATCTTCAAGGGCAAGGTTGAAGACAGCGACAAGAGCGCCGAGGGCCTGCAGGTTCCGTCTCGAGTCGCCTCGCTCGGCCACGGCTTTGTGGTTTCCGGCCAATTTCTCAGCGCCGCACAAAAGACGAGGGCGCCGCCAGAGAAGCAGTCGGAGGCGGGCTCCTCACAAAGGCTCGAGCATGACTTCCCCGGTCGCCCCTATCAATCCACTTAATTAAGAGGCTATTGAATTTCATGTCGGCCAACTCGCGAGGAAGCTGGGATTGTTGCCCGAGCGCAGATTTTCGCTCAATTACGTAAACAGCTCTGGCTGGCTCTCCCCCTGCAGCCCCTTGGGGAAACTAACCGGAACACTGGCGGGCCGAGACAGTTGGTTGGGAGAGGGGACGGAGAAACAATTTACCACCCCCTCCTCGACCACAGAGAACAGACACTTTGTCCTCTCGACAAACCGATTATCCAGCCAGCTGACGACCATTAACCGCCTCAAAAGGAAAGCGCCTCTGGGAGACTTGGTGGCACCGTGTCTTGGACGCGTCTCGGGAACTCGGCGTCGATTACCTCCCCTTACCACCCCTTCACTCCGCACCCTCCCTACAAGCACGGTGGGGCTGGGTAGATTCGGTATTCATGCACAGCAGCTAAAAGGGGATCAGAGCCTGCCTGCTTAGAATTCTTCAATTTTCGCTGTAAGTTCCATACAATGAGATTTATTACAATTTCCCGTCTGACATCGCACAGATATTACCTTCTTAAGCGTTACCAAATTGTAACACCTTCACTACCTTCGTTCGTGGACAAGTAACCTTCCGGAGAAAGAAATTCATTTTTTCTACGGATCGGCGCAGGTATAGTATACGCAATAGAAGTCAAGCAATGTAAACTGTATGCAATGTAAGAAACGATTCCCTCTGCCTTGTTGAAGCATAAAACATTACAGAAAATTTGTAGGCCAAATTAAATGCAAAAGTTCCAATATTTTGAAATAGTGGGTAGGCCTAAGGAAGATCCCCTTAAGATTTTACTATACCCCTGATGTACAGATTCGTGGTTTTCAAGTTATAATATGTTGTGTTTGCTTGAAGAACCAATATTATAATGTTCTTTAACATGTTTGCACTAAATTTCCATGACCTGTTAAATGCAATTCGTAAACAGTGAGAGAAAAACATTGGTATATTATTATATATCTTACTGTTTACAAATTGAATTCAACGCATAAAACAAATTTGGTGCAAAAAACACATACTTTAAATTGGTTCTACAAAATATTACGACTTAAAACCCAAGAAATTGTTCATTAGGGGTATAGTTAAATCGTTACTAATCACAAGACGTATTAATGTAAAAATATGGACAGCACACGCACCTAACGACACCAAACTAACACAGGTGGAAAAAAATGACAATGAAAACTAAGCAGGAAGAATCTGAGATAAAAATGGTATCATGTTTTGTGATGGTAACATTATCCACGTAATCGCTTAACGTTCCGTCACTACTTTGATCAGCCCTCAGAAATACATGACTTGTACATCGCGGGCATAACGTGCATTGCATTTCCGTTTTTTTTTAATCACCGGAACACGCTAGAATTTTATCAACTAAAGTATTCGCGTGAAACTGGGTACAATAATATATTTTCTAGTGGTATGCATATCTCCTTTCAACTGAATGCCATTATGTAGTAAGCACTGTGTAAAAGATAACCTGGAAACCAAAGTTTGGGGGACACTCCAAGACGAACTATATTTTCACCCAGCAGAAAAAATGCCGTAACCATGGGAAGGCAGTACAGCAAACGTTTCTCAGCAATTAGGTAGGCTACACTAGAGTTCACATAGATTGAAAAATATATATTATTTAAATTTCATTAGACTATACTTCTCGTCGACATGCGAGTTCATTAGAGGCGGTTAAACACAACTTTACACAAGGACAGGACGTGGGAGGGAAAATGGTCACGGTCATGACGTTTGAGCATTCGCCTGAAGCGATTTCAAAAAACGATTGAAAACAAAAACCGGGACGGCCAAAGCCAGGAATCTAAACCGGGCTCTCTCTAACGCAAGTCCAAATTTGCAACGTTGCGCCACCTCTATCGCTTGTAAGAAATTAGACACGTTCAATGACAGGTAAATAATGTAACTGATGCCGTTTCAAGACGTGCAGAGTCCTATCAACACTGAGCCGATCTTGTTTGCTGTGAATGATATATTGTAAGATGTAGTTTCAGTAGCTTCCTACTGTTCACCGATACTGCGCCAAGAACTCAACAGCCACTTAATGAAATATTTTCGTCACTAAACATACGAGTTTTGCTGACTTATTAAACTACCACAATTGCTATCACGTTACCTTAAGTTTGGCCTCTTTGCTCAGAACAGCAAATTAGGCAGTCCATTTGTTAACATAACGAAGTGGCGCAGCGGTAACACGTTGGTCTCGCATTCGTTAGGACCCTGGTTCGATACCCGACTCCGGGCATCCTGATTTCGGTTTTTCATAGTTTCCTGAAATCGCTCCAGGTGAATGCCGTGTCCGACTCCTCTCCTAGCTCATGTCATTATGTAAATTTGTGGCTTATCGCCTCTAATGATCCTGAACAGCATTAAGATCCTGACAATTGACAAAACCTTATCACGTGACTCAGGTAACATACCCTAATCCGGCTCGTCAGCTTCGAAAACGCCTTGTAACGACTCTGGAAAAACTATGCTCTGCGAATAACAGCACAAATGTGTAGCACTGTCGTATATCTGAACATTTTTAATCACTGCCAGAATTTCTATCTAGTTGAAAACTAATCGTGCAGACCAAGTTGAGAAATAAATTTATTTTTCGTTTACGTTACCATTAATTTGCATTATCCATACTAATATGTGTGTGTGTTTAATATATTACCGAGTTCAGTGTCAATGAAAGCAATGATAAGTACTGGTCACACTAACTGTGTATTCCGGTTTGAAGGGGCATGCAGCTTTTACGATAATTACTCTAGACTGCGAGTATATATGTAATAATGTACTTTTTAATAATTTGTAAATGATCAACTCGTAATTTTCGGGTTATTTTCCATCACGTTGTAGAAACTATTTCTTTACGTTCTGTGGAAAGCTCCTGTAATTTGTGCCAAATTACGTGAAAATGTCGCACTTTTAAAAGGTACCTTTTTATTGAGTGCTGCGAGGATGTCACAATAGTACAATTGTACCTCTGAAATACAGTCAAATGTGGATACTTTGACTGCAGGGGTGCCATTGACCGGCATTTAATTTGATGTTATTTGGTGTAGAAAGGGCGAACTTTATCTGATGGAGCATACTTAAATAGTTTAAACACTTAACTGTGCATATTTACTTCTTCATTAAGGGGCCTCCCTAGATAGGCTGCGTCTGTGAGTGTGGGACAGGAGCGGTAAGGTTGTCGTTAACCGACGTACGTAATGCATTATCGCCTCTCCGCGCAAGATACTCAGCTGGCGTGCAGTGATTTACTATTATTGTTTTTCTTATGGGACTTTAAGTGTTGACCACACTATTTTATTTGTGGCCAACGTAGTTCAAAGTCTAACGCTTGTTTCTACAATAGTTGTGTTTTACGAATCCATTTGTTATTTTTACAGATACGACAGTCTGAAACCCCCATTTTTGACCGTTTTGAGGGACCCGAAAATTAAGTTTTATATAAACGTGTCGAATTTTCGAAACTATTGCGATATAGTTTGAAGTGTGTGTTCTTTTCGTTGTAGTTGTACTTTCAATAAGGAAAAAAAAGTAATGCTCATTGTGCTTCATAAATAACACTGAACTTATTCATCAAATAACTTTTGAATAAATGACGTTTACATTAAATTATTATGAAAATAAAAAAAAATTGAAGGTGCTAAGTTTCGAACCACTCTCCCCGCGCTTAGATCCTACGCATCTTATCCCTAAACCACATTAACTTCTGTACTGTTTTGTCTTTATTTATTTGCATACATTCAAGTATAGTTCAGTAATAATTCTTTCTACGCAGTCAATATAAACATTCACTTTTTCCCATAAAATGCTTTCCAGAGGTTGTGATCTTTGCACAAGTAATTTCCGGCGAACCTATGAATTTGGCAGACTACACATTTTTTCTACTTTTTTTTTTTGTAAACACAATCATTTCAACATTATAAACTAATTATTTTACAAGGAAAAGTTTTCAACATTTACAAAAGTTTGTACAATTACAAAGAAGTGCCTTGTATTTTACAAACAAAATTACAGTGCAGAACAGTCGGTACATAGGTACAAATAATTCCTTTGTAGTGTTACAAAGTTTACTTTTGTAACTTTATAAACTTTAACAAGAAGAAAATCTTCGTAAATTTTAAAATTTTTTTTATCAGTGTGACAGAGATGACAACGTTTTTGTGGAACAACCTCACCTAGAATAAATCCACGAAATACTCGTACCTTTACTTATTCAACAAATAAATACATATCCACCTTGCAAGGGTTTAAATGCTGCGAATTAATTTAACTCTAACACAGTATACGAAACGTAAAATTATATTTAATCTTATGGCTATTGTTTTATCGCCTGAAAATACGACTTCCCGATGTAGTGTGCATGAAGGCATGTATTACAATCTAAACGAAGTCGTACTTATTTCGAGTTTTTACACAAAATGTCGTGAACCATGGGTTTCAACGAAAAGCTATGCAAACACATGTAAATTAATAAAAAAACTATATTTCCAAATAACCAACAATCTCTTTAAACCTGCGATAATACAAGCTATGTAAATCGGGCTGAATATCCCACCTATAGTATATTAAATCTAGTATATATTAAATGAACAATAATTAATTTTTAAAAATTGCATTTAATAATAAAAAGAGAACGTAATGCTTAAATAGATATTCGACTGAAACTTTATAAATCAACACATTTACGCACTATGATTTTTTATTTCCTTGCGGAAATTTCAAAATTTCCCGCTCCGAAAATGGGCCTTTAAAAAAAATTCTCTCGCAGAGTCGACTGCTTAAGAACTGAGCGTTACTGGCATGATTTTATGAATTATATAATACAGTTGCAGTGTTTGCGCAGATACTTAATTTATCCCAGCGAAACCACCAGCTTCTAAATAATCCCTTAAGTCATGATCATCAGCTGAAACCTATCAAACATATGCATTTAAAAAACAAGCAAATATGTTGACATTTTGTATGGAAACTGCTAACTTCAAACTTGTAGAGCGTTTTCTATTACACGGTAAATAAAAATCATACCTTTACAACAAGAAAAAGCTTGTATACTAATGTGAAACACTTATCAGCCTAAGCACCACAACAAGATTATCGCAGGTCACTAAAGTGGTCTAAATTTTCCAAATACATGAGAGCACTTTAGAAATAAAATTTTATGAGCAAATTGTTCGAAATGGAACAAAATAACTTACGAAGGCCTGACACGTTTTACAAAATACTTTGTATTTAAAATTATTGGAAACAGCTGGGAAAAATGTTTTTAGTTGTAAATACACAACAATTATTTGTAAATATCAACAAATTATTTTGATATATTTTTTATATTTCCAAACATATCCTGTAAAGTTAACAACACTTTTGTATAAAATAGCACACATTTATTTTTAGAAACTAGTTTCCTATTTGTTTTGCAAAAGTACAAACATTTTCTTTATGTGTATATGGACTATAATTAAAGACAAGAAATTATGCGAATTCATTTGTACAGACTTAAGATTTCAAACTCCTGCACACGTGAGATACTTAAGCGATTGGGTCACTGTGTGAAATACTCTTATTAGTGGAATTTTACCCAATAGCAGACCTGCATGATAACATCCACGGACTTCCGCACTACCTTGTCAGATATACAACTGGCCACTCACAGGAAGCAGCCAACGCACAGGTAGCTGAGGACACAGTGTACACAGTACTGTGCAGTCCAGCCTGAAGGTCGTTGAACCTGCGAAATTTCCGCATAGGCTAATACTTCACAGGTAAATATACTTTGCTATTTTTTCCTCCGACAGCAACACCAGCAGAGCGATCGTAGTAGATGCAATTCATCTTCGCAGTATTAATGCACTGAAAAGGAGCCACGCATTTGTCACGAAAAGACTTTCGCACCATTTCGTTTCACTGCCTTACATGCATATCGACAGGTCTGCTCCGCGGGATATTGAGAGCATGTATTTGTTCAAACACGTCTCTCATTTGTCTGCACTAGTCAGAATAAGGTTATTGTGACACCAAGGGTCTGTGATTTACCAGTAGAAACACAAGACAAGCGGTAGGAGTTAAAAGACCCAATCACTGACTATGAAGCAGAGCAGCAGGTATATACGTAAGGACTGAAACAAAATGGTGCAAAATATTTTCGCCATAAACTCTTAGCACTAGTAATGAGATATATCGGTCAGCGCTTAACATCTTGATCTTCAGTGCTGATGGGGGATTGCTGGATTGCTGATTCTTGAAGCCAGACTCTTTTAAAACCAAGAGATGCGTTGGCGAGCCGAACCTACATAGTACGAATGCCAGTATCCAAGAAGACTCGTTTGTCGCGCGCAATACCCTTTGTCCGATAAACCATACATAGAGCCAAGTGGGGGCCGCGTGGTCAGACCACTCGCCTCGCATCAAGGCAATCCGCGTACGATTCCAGGCGATGCCGTTGGTCGGTGGGTTTTCTCGGGGATCTTCCATGTCTCCCGCCCTTATTCCGGCGCTGCTCCATACTCTCCTCATGTCACCCCTCACCAGCGCCATAGACCTTGATGTTAGAGCTGACCAAAATTTCTCACTCTCACTCTTTTCCATAACGTTCCTTGTAGCGGCCCAAATTTCCAGCTTTTACATACATCCTTTATATGTAACACATCTGATACAACTTATGGCATAAGTTATTATTATGCAATATATATTTAAACCTTTCATTGCCGTGAACAGAGGCTACTTTGGCCGTGGGGTAACTCTGTCCTACTTAAAATGTTGGTATTATCGTGTTTATTGAATAACCTTTCAAAAGTAAATTAAATGGAACAAATAAATATTTCTAAATTCTGTTTGTTCGTAAAAAATCTCAAAACTAATATTTTGAATGCAACAAAGTACCCCACAAAGGGCCAAAAACCGTTATAGTATTCGTTGAAAAATTTACATAAAATACTCTGGTATGCAAACATGCCCAAGAAGATTTTTTTTGTAAAGATGATATTATAAAATTCTCAGTTGCAGCTATGGAAGAACTACCATGCACTGCAAAGCCCGTAAAGGAATTACGTATTTGCAAGACAAAAGTAGTGTAACTGCAATTTCTTTAAACGTCTTACAGGCAACATATAATTTCTGAAATTCGGCGTATTTCTGCACTTTTTCCATACTTAGTGGTAGCATTTGTGATGCCATTGTCAAATTACGGCAAGTAAAAATTCTACCCGATTTAACCTTACATAATAGGCCTTTATTTAACATATTTGTACACAAAACACACCCATCTCAGTTTTCGCCAAGACTGCACTGATACATACTAAAGTGGCATTATACGGCCGGCACTTCTGCCGCCTCAGTTCTTAGTAATGTGTTACAGACGGGGAGTGCTTTTCTTGGCTTACTTCCCTAACGCACCAGCAAGCTTGGACAAGCGCCATATTTATCCATGCGTAGTTCCAAAAGTTTATTATAGAACCATTTGCACAGTCACACATTTTAAAAATGATATGCAAGTTAATCGTGATAAGAGCTATAAACTGCTGTTAGTGACCAACATTTCAAAGTGCATTAAATTTTTTTCGGTAGATATTTGTCATCTTTTTTGGCATATTGAGGCCAGGACATAATCCATTGTCACATTTACGTAATAAGAACATAAACTCCTTCACATCTACATTGCGAAATGTTTCCAATTTTTTCTATATGCAAGCTACCAAACTGTTAGAATTTATTTATTACTATTTTGTCTAGGTTGGTGGGTAACCAATCTAGAGCCACGACTTTATGGCGAAAAGATTCTTGCAACATTTGGTTTCGATGCGTCATGTGCACACCTGCAGCTCTGCTATATCGTCTGTGATTGGATGATTTTACTCTCACTAGCTTTGGCAAATTATAGACGTACATTCTCACAATAATCTTATTCTGATTGGTGCAGTCAAATGAGAAACGTGTCTGAACATAGACACGCTGCCAATAACCTTGAAACAGAACTGCCGATGTGCGCGTGAATCACTGAAACAAAGTGGGGCAAAAATCTTTTCGCGACAAAATCGTGACCCTACCAATGACTCGTCGACGGCGTTAAAGACGGGAATATTGGCTCTAAAAAGCCGGAAATGGGAACGGAATTGTCTACGACTTACAGTTAAACTCCCCCAGAATTGCCATAGAGATATACTGAAATGCCATAGGAAACCAAAACCAGAATGGCCGAACAGAGTATTGAACCCGCGACCACCCAAAAGATCCGCACCTCCTCGCTCAGTTTATTTTGTCAAGAAATAATTAGAAATGCTTAAAGAACTTTGTCTTTTTAAATTATATTCACGCTGATACACAAGTCGTTACTGCCAAACACAGGGCTTTAAATAACATTGTCTGATAACAGAGCGCTGTGATATACTTGTGCAAAGGAGTATTACTTCATTTGTCATGTTTCAAATGTTTTGAATTACTCTGCAAATATTGGAAATAGGATCCACATGTGCACTGCATTTTTTTTTTTTTGCTCCCTACAGCAAGTATGTACAGCGACTGAAGAGTTCCAGAGGGTGTCGACGACGAATTTGCTTGTGTGGGATGGATGATGAGTAGGGTAAAGTTTTGCGATATTTAGAGCAACAGTTATCGAACGAGAAAGTTGACGCGGATAGTAAGTGATGCAATTTTAGGACTGCTTTGTTTGAGAGGGACACATCGATTAACAATAGGGACCTGATTATTAGCGTTTTATTTTGTGCATGAGTTTAAGTTGTCCTTAGGCCGTTAACTTGACACCTCCTGGAGGGTACTGGGCCAATAATAAAGAAGCAGATAAATGTAAGCCAAATAATGTGATGTCGCTGTGTCAGCGAGCAGCCAATGGGCAACTGCTGACTACTGCGTACACAGATATTCTAGGTGGCTAACCTACTGGTCAGCGATCCAGCGAATTTTTTACGTCTCCAATTAACTGTTCGTTTAGAGCTAGATTAGACATATTAACTGTAAATATAAGTTTCATATAATCACTCAAATAATCGCGAATGTGTGTGTAAATACGTCGTGTATTTTTATTCCACGCATTTTACGAGCCATACATCCAGTCGGATCTACCAAACACCAACGTTCGGTCTTGGCCGTAGACGCTAATGAGCAGTCCTCATTTATAATTTTGACAAGATTTGTAATAAATTAGGAAACATAATTTGATTATTTTATGTGATTTACCGAGTCCTCCACTCCGATCGGTTCTGACTGCTCCCAAGACAATTGTCTGTAACAGTAATTAACTAATGTAATTTTATAATCTAAAAAAAAAAAAAAAAAAAAAAAAAAAAAAAAAAAAAAAAAAAAAAAAAAAAAAAAAAAAAAAAGAATCAAAATAACACCCACATGCATGAAAATCAGACTTAAAAAAGAACAATAACTTTCTGACAGACCATTTTATCCCTAAATCGGACAGTCGTAGCAAGGAAGGTGGTCGGTAAAACCCTCCCGATGGTTGGGTAAAATTAGTGCTAAAGTGTTAGAAACAGGTCGTGAACCATCGAAGTGTTGCGTGAGGAAGTTAGGTGCAGTGGAAAGGCCATTCATCGTGCTGTGATAGAGATGGGAGCTAAATGTTCCTCATTCCTTGCGGCATTGTTCACAGCCCTAAGAGTGATTGAGTGCCACGGCCGCTAACACGCGAGCGCCTCAATTAACTACGATCACGAAGTCTTGAGCCGAAACGACGATGCCTCATCGCGCAGCTTCCCTCCGTGACAATAGACCATGCTGCACAACTTCCGGCTCTAGGCTCTTGATTCTAGCCATGTGGCTGGTATTTATCAACTCCATTTACTCACTGAAAGACATTTTTACCAAAAATTTATTTGCAAATGGCTACAAAAACATTCACTTGGAACAAGCAAAATATTCTATTTTCATTTAAATCACACAGGAACACGCTTGATTTTCTTGACCCAACAAAATACTTCTTTATTGAACAAAAAATTTACGCCTGACAGTACAATATTTCGATGATTTGTTTAGAAGTAAACTAATATACATTTTGTATCGCCAACGAAACCTTTGTGTTTGTGCACGCCGCATTTTATAATCACGACTCGAGACTTTGTCTTGTTGTTTTTATGTCAATCAGCAATAAATCTTCATTTTAAAGTATATTTAGCGATGCTTCATTCAGGTACAAACCATACCTAGAATACAATTTCTGCAGAAATATAAATACGTAATATTAGTTCACGTACATCTGCATAAATGTCATGCATCTTACGAGCCATACACCCATTCGGACCTGCCAAACACCATCGTTCGGTCTTGGCCGTAGACGCTAATGAGCAGTCCTCAACGCGGTAGGTCTCAGGTTCGAATCTCAGTGCTATTACTTATTTTTTATCCGTATATACTTACCTACTCATCATTATTGGCGCAGCCAAATGGGCGACGCCTCTGGACAAAGATACACTGCGCAACTGTAAGTATAGACACCAGAATAATTTGCGGGTTCACCATGGAGGTATTAGTCTATGGAGTGGCATCTGCCGTACATTTCAATGGTAATCGTGTGAAGCCGATCATTTTCGAACATTTTCGAACTGCGCATGCGCAGGGCGTTATTTTTCATGAGTCGCCATATTTTGGGAGCAAAACAATAGCAGAAAGCAATGTAATTATGTAATTTTTTTACAAAAATTCGCGCAAATTCGCTATTTGAATCGTACACAACAGTTTACAATTGCTTCATATATATATATATAACGAATTAGCTCTCGCTGTGTGTATGCACTTTATAAACTTGATGAATTTAAATAAAAGTTTCTTACCTGTACAAAGATAATCCTCCGCAACGATCGAATGTGTGTGTAAGGCCACGAGCTGAACAAACTTTCACCATAATGTGAATTTAACAAAATACTAAAACATTTTCATTCAGCTCACTGCTATGTTTACATGTTTTTGCCACCACTAGCTCTATCCTTGTCTTTAAACGTCGTCTGTTTGCTGGCTTCAAATTTGCTCAAAGGCTTCCACTCCATAGACTAATACCTCCATGGGGTTCGCTGGCTCGTAGCTAGCCTCCAAGAATATATGTTTATTGACTACTTTCTGAGACAGCGATACAACTTGACTGGGCCTGCAGTCAGTCGTCATTGGCTCAGCACTCTCTAGGATGAGTCAAGTAAGTCAAGGACCAACTGCAAAAGCATAACGAACTTTCGCTTATTCTGATTTGAGACCAAAAGAAAAGCGCAGAATTTTCATATCTTAAGAGTGCGTGGTAGATAAATAAACCCTAAAAACATAAATTGATTTCTATACGCTTTTTTTCGAAGCCAATGTGGATAAAATACTCAATGACAATCCTAGGTAACGGTATTAGCCAACTTTATAAGTAAATATTTATCCAGAATTACTTATTCGTTACGCGTGATCTCTTGCGCCACAGTTAAATGCACGAGGTTCCCGCGTCAGAGATTGTGCCTCAGAAGTTAGTAACATTGGAAACAATTTTGTACAAAACGTTGGCTAAAACTATTGTCTAGGATTGCTATTGTTTAACTTTCGCAAATTGGCTTCAAGAAACCTACAGTTATACATTAATGCTTTTAGCGTTGAATTATGTACAACGCCCTCTTAATGAGTTGTCTGTGGAAACATTAGGCTAGTAATAGACGCAAGTAAATTTTAGGCAAAATAATGCAAGATGCAAGGAACGAATTCCACAGAAAGACGAACCCAGTAACAGCAACTATATATATAATGGTCGGTTCCTACAAAGATGTCAACGCGGCGTCCTCCTGCATTCTAGTCTGATCACATAGGCAGCGACACTGGAAAATCGCGGGAAAAGTAGACGGCTAGACTCCAACGTGTTGCGTGCAGCACTGAAGGTTTTACGTCAGAATTGGCCATCGTTTATTCGACGCAATGCTGCTCTCTTCAACAGGTCCAGATATAACTGTACAGTTTTAACACAGAACGTGCGTGATTTGTCCCAAAACTGTTTACACGTGTCAGAAATTGCATCATTCAAATAAAATCCACTACGTGTTCCCGTCTTCCGGCACGGTCACAGTGTGTATGAGAGAAGGTTGGGATGAAGGTTGGGCCGGCCACTCGACTAGCGAGACGTGCCTGTCGCCCTCCGGCTCAAAGACTGGATGAGGTGAGGATGAGAGGAGTGTGCCGGCAGCAACGTTTGCCATGTTTCCTATAAGCGAAAAATCCGGGACCGAACCTGCCAGGGATCAAACCCGGATCGCAAAGGTGGGAGGCGAGAGGTCTGTCCCCTTGACCACCGTAGCTCTTGCACCATCTAAAAATAGTACGATAAATTAAAAATTAAAAAAAAAATAAAAACAAGCTTTTAAAAAAATAACTATGACACAAGAAGTACAAATACAATTTAACTTACATTTGTCATATATGTAGAGAGTGGGTAGGAAGTTCAGAATAACCCCTCTCTTGGTAACTCATCATCATAATATAGGTGTAGGTCGATAAGTTGTAGGGGCAAATATTTTCAAAATATATATTAATTTTAAAAGCTTGAGGCTTGAGTAACCTGTGTGCATAAGTATGCCAAAATTCTGCTCAATCGGATACCAGCAAGTGGTTGAAAAATGATTTGGAAATTTTGAAACGGACAACCTACTTACATGCATACGAACATTGCAAGTTAAATAAGAGCTTGTAATAGAGACACTGCGATTTATTGGAAACTATGCTGATTACAAACATTTTCGCAAATGTCCAGTGGGTGTATTTCGGGTTCTCTTGATACGTAACCAAGCTTCGCCCTTGAAACAACGGAAGGGTAAATGGGAGCATCTAAATAAAAAACTACCAGTATAACCCTACACATTCCAGGGTCGAGCACGAGAACGCGAAGGGACGAACTCGAGGGACAAGGAGGAGCACTTCAGACAAAAGATTGCAGCAAGAAGCTCGCACACGCCGTCGTAATTAACGCGTCCAGACATCCCTTTATTACCGCTAAAGTCGTCTGACAACCTCCATCACAAGCACGACTGCGAGCTTCCCTCGAGGCCAAGGCCGGTAGTCTAATAGTGATTCTGACTTTTTTTTAATCTACATAATTTTCATACCGAAGAATCCCTACAATATTTCGCCATACAAATAGGCCTATATTATTATTTCTACCTAAATTTTAGAAACAGTAAATATCATAGTTTTTCGGATTTTTGCATCCAGAGTAACATAAATTATGTTGTAAAAATAAATAAATAAAATCCATGTAAAAATGTTTGCGAACGAACGGTAAATCATTTTGCCCAACGCCAACATATAAATATGCATCGTATGCCAGCTACTACGTCTTCAATTTTTTCAAAGAAATCGGATAAAGAAGTTGAGTTTTTTTGCACGAACGTAGAAAAAAGTACATTCCGTGGCCCTATGCACATTCAAGTGGCAAAAAATTATTTGCTATATTTTCAGAGTATTTTATATTTTATCACATGTGTGACAAAAGCGAAAGAAAGGAACAAATATTATGTTTAAAAAATAAATTATTATTACTGATCATAATATATTTTTACTTTGCAACAACAATTTTACATTGTTGTATGATTCCATATTAACCCACATTTTCAAATCAATGCTGAAGACACCAGTACATAATAAAAATGTTTCATGGAAATTCTTTTAGCTGTTTCAGAAACGTTAAACACTGTATGAATGCGAACAAAGTGTCGGATTCCAGAGATATTTCTTCGTGGAGTTGAAATGACTCCTAAAAAACACTTCACCAGTGCATACCATTCTGACTTACAAAAATTAAAAAAAAAAAAAAGTTCTGATGAGTTAATTACTCGGCCAAAATAAAGGTTTTATCTTTTTGTTACATTAAAATTTCGGATATACTGTACTTAAAAATCTGAACATTTTGGGACTAAAACATAAACAATAGATTCGACCAATACTACGGCATTTAAATCTTGAAAAATGTCAACTACGAAAACTATACGAACAAACTGCATTTAAGTTAAATAAATTAGACCTTGGTTTTCAAGATAACAGACCTACAAACAAACGTACTTTGAACTGTAACTGCTCTAGTATACTGTACCTTATTAAATGAGTTATGATTACTCAGATTCACGCTAATAATTATAACTTTAAAAAATACTGTATTTATTTAGTAGTTCCGATTAAAACCCCTAAAATGGCCAACATCTTCAAGTGCTACCATAAAGTAAGGTTCCCTTGTACCCTCATGGGTAAATTTGCACCACAAGATTTATTTCATATGAAAATGCCGAAATATTACTCACTCTAGTATAGTTTATTACAGTTGTGAGCGGTGAAGCCAACAACAATGATATTTTATAAACGTTAACTTACAACTAAAATATGTAGTGCAAAGTAACCGCACTTTACGTCATATTTCTTATTCCGATCCTTTCGAAGAAACTGATAACAGATAACTTTATCGTAAATCATTGGAGTCACGCCCGCCAGTCGTAATCCAGAGCACGCATTTTAAAAAAGCGCTTTCGGCCTTCATGCAGTCTGTCAACCGCCAAGGGCAGAAATGTAAGGATATCAAATTAAAGGAGGGTTATTTCTGGTGCGATGGGGAAGGATTATTTGCGCAGTATAGCCACGCTCGGATCAACGTATTGGGCCGTCGATCTGTCTGCCCGTCCACCCCTTGCTCTGGCTCGGAGAACCGTGCGCGGCGTGCGGCTATCATTAGGAATATTACGAGAGGGGGAAAACTAACTCCCATCCACACCAGCTGGCTCCATGCTGGTGAAGGCTGTGCAGGAGAGCTTGAGGTGGGGGGCAGGGGGTAATTTAGCGCGCCCGGCGGTACAGCAGCGCCCCATCATTAGCAGGATTGACGGATACGATATGTGTGGTGGCGTGACAACAGCCCGCGCCCACACTGCCGCATGTTTACAACGCGAACACTAACACAAACACTGACGTGCCCCTACAACTTCCCCAAACCACTGGCACGAACACAAACAGCGCAGAGATTGCCGTACAAGCTGTCTTCCCGTGTCTCCTACACTGCCACTTGTCCCTGCGCGGCAGGCAACCACGCACAGCATGTCACGGGTAGCCTATCACTCAGGCGTCGCACACAATTCATCTTTCTCGCCAGTTTCCTATAAGACTTACACTGAGAATCGGGTACAAGTAACACTGAAGAATGCAAACTTATCAATAAGCAATTACGCAGCGATTAGAATTCTCGAACACGAGACTCTCGGGGATCTCGTACAAATTTTAATTTTATATTAAAATACTTGGAATTAAAAAACCTACGAATATAGAAAAAGTAGGTGCATGGTACACGCATACATAAAGAATGTGCACATATACTGCGTGCCTGTACGCACTCGGATAAAAAAAATAGTCGCATGTAAATGCGTGTGCGCCGTAGATGACTTCAGTCAATCATTCATGTTAATTAAATTTTGCTACTACTAAGTACGCATAACTATTGACCTCTACTTTTAAACACGAAAAATAATAATTGCAATATATCACTCCACGTAACATTCATTACTTTCTTTGCCTTGTAATTCTTACGGACACGGAAGATCACTAAAGAAATACGAAAATAAAAATTGTAAGATAAGAAACAGTTGCGGGGAAAAAAGTTAATGAAATCATCGCAATTTATAACCACCTAATACTGACCGCTCAAAATGATTACACACAACTGTGGTATAAACATTAAAACATCATATACAATACACACATTTTGAGAACACGGCCTGTTCCATTCCACTTACGTAATTAAAATTGTACTTCTCACGAGCATAAGGAACGAAAACCTTCAGTACGTCGATGATTGACTATACATACGAAAGAAATTTTAAAATGTCTTTCAAAAAATTTGACTGTTCCTGATACACAATGGCACAACAAATTTTTAATAACATTTGGCAACAATAATTCTTACGGTTCAATTCTGGGCACAGAAAATTATGTCGTAAACTCAAGATCTGCTCCAAACTCAGCATCACACATCGTACTCAAGTAACGTGCTTATTGCTGCTCAAGCATCGTCTTACTCAAATATTTGCAAATCTAAAATTTTACACGAACAGTACGTAACATCCAAGTGTAATCATATTGTGTAGTTTCCGCAGAGAAGTAACGAAATGAAAACACCGAGAAACAAAATGCGATGTGAGGTTTGTTACCGGAACGTATCATCACACCACATACATTGTAATAAATGTAAAACTTAATCGCCGGAAGTCAATAGGGTAGCTGTCTACGATATTGCTTGTCTTCGAGAATTTTTTTTGGTATACAAGCTCTGCCTTGGCCATTCAAGTAGGCTACAATCCCGGACCAACTAAAGTTGTCAGCATGTCATAATAATAATAATAATGCATTTACAGGGGGCATTACTCAACATAATATTGATTGTTGTCTCTCTAACCTCTCACGCCGTGAGTATCTGGTACTACTGCCGAGGTTAAGTTACCAATTATTGCACTGGGACACGTTAATGAATAGAAGTACGAAAAATTGTGTGGATATATCGTAGGTCAGGTTGAACACCACTTCTGTAATTGAACCACGGATGTCTAGACCATTGCAAGCCAGTAGAAATTAAGGAAATAATTCGTAGGGCTGTTGCGTTCTACCCGCTTGTATAGTAATAAGCCAAAGGATAATTGGATGGAGTTATGCAGAAGGGAACCACTCCACAAATTACTGGAGCTGAGATAGTCGAGGTCAAAGTCTACTGTGTCCATATAAACCTTGTAGATACAACTTTTTCTGGCCTCTTCTTTTTATTAAAATTTTATGATTTAATACTTGATCTTTTTCTAGGCTCTATTTCGTACCTTATTCTTCTACTTGGTATGATTATCTCAAAATACATTACTTTGTAGATTGGTTCCGTTCTGCATAACACCATCCAATTGATTGTGGTCAGTGAGTAAATAGGACTGAGGCGGTCAGAAGCCAAGTATAATCGATAGTAGCCAGTGAGTAAATAGGACTGAGAAATTTAGTCTCGTGTCAGATGAATCCAGGTCTTTTAATAATTTCGATATCGACAAGACGTTAAGTACACTATACAGCAGGCGCTAGATGACGTGTTTGTGCTTCGCTATTTTTGTTTTGCGACTACGGTTGGTATTTTTTAACGTGACAGTAGTCTGAAAAAGCCGTTTTGAGCCATACCTATAGAACACACATTTAGTAGTATTACATAAAAAAACATTCCCCTAACACGTTGCAGCAGTGTACATGCGCCAGCTGTATAGAGCTCTTAAAGGCGTGAGAAAGAAAATCGTTGTTTTATACTTGTATGAAATAGTGTTAGTTTTGCAAGCGTTAGTTGGGAGTACATTTTCCTGTTACAAAAAAAAATTAGCTCAGTTATTTTTCCCATAATGGCACTTAATAGAGACAAAATCTGCACGTTTTTTACATCTTATAAGATGCAAAAACCAACGAACATAATTAAATGAAAAAGTTCACACACGTCTACTGCTTGACATGTTTTAAAATCAATCACAAAATATTTTTGTATTTAAAAAAATCAAAATTTCAGAATTTTTTAATTTTTTTTTATTTCATTTCATTTTCAGCCAATGTACAGACTTTAGTCACCTGGCCATTCAAACTTAACAGTCCAGCAAACAGTCAACTTATGCCGCGGTTAATCACCGCCTTACAAATAAAAAGGTCACCCAGCATACAAAACAAATTAAGAAGCGTGAATGTCTACGGAAGCACTCTAAACTACCTGTTTGTAATCAAATGAAACTAAGCGTTCCATTGAGCGCAAGATATAAACAGCGACAGAATTCAGGCAGGTTAACATACAGGATCACTGTAAATAAAAAAACAAAACCACCAAGGCGATTAACGTACATAAGCGAACCACGTAAAATCCGCATCAGCGAATGTTTCCCCCTCGCCAACTAGGCTAGCCACAAACCGCCGAGGGAGTTTCGAGACACGTTGTTTTGTCTCCAGGCCGAGGTGCTAAGCCAATGACGGTCCGAGGACCGAGATAACGGACGACATGGAACAAAACACGAGCAAACGAGAGTGGCCTGGTGTCTCGGGGTAGGAAGTGTGCGTGTGTTGGGGAAGTGCGGTCACCAGGCGGAGGAAGGGATGCTGCGAGGGAGGCAAACGCAGGGCAAAGACATCGATGACAATTAATGAGATTAGCGCAGCGAAGAGGCGGACTGCTAATAAGCGCTGCAGTGGGATTACGTCTCGACGAGAGGAACCACAGTTGATCGTAACAAGTGCTTTCCCTCGTAAGGGCCACTCGCACTACAGTTTCTCGGCCGCATTGTTGCCATCGCCACGACACTCGAAATGAAAACTATATTTTTTTCTGCCTCGATATAGTAAATCCACTTACAGACATACTTATCACTTCCGTTGCAAAGAAAATTTGGAATGCCCTACCGAGAAATTTTAAAACCCCTCCGCTCACAAGTTCAAGGATAAAGACGTACGTGTCGTTTCATCTACCAGTTAAAGAAGGACATAGCACTTATTTGTGTACAGCTGTATTTGGTAAATATTGAGAATTACTACTCATCGTATACCGACCAAATTATAGATTTTAAAGGCCTAGTTTACTGATGAAAAATGTTTCTGTGTACGTTAGAAGTAGTCGTTCGTTAAGAAAACTGTAGTTTATTAACTCCGAAAGTCTCCGTTTTTCGTTATGTAGGTTATGTTAGCTTGGTTTAGGTTAGGTTAGCTTAGATTATTTTACCCTTGAGTTCTACATTTTACGTTACGTTAGGTAAGCTTATCTTAGGAAAAGTTAGTTTAACTAACCTACCGAAAAATAGAAAATTTAAGAGTAAAATAACCTAACATAAACTAACGAAAAACGGAAAATTTTGAATTTAGCAAACTACAATTTTCTTTACGTACGACTACATCTCGTCTATACAAACATTTTATTCCTTTAACACTTCTCTGTCGCTGTCGTTACTGGCGAGTCCCTATTTGACTGGGCCAATGATAATTCTGGTGCACTTCTACTGAACGTCTGAGATTTTTCTGAGAATAACTACGCCGTGGCTCACAAACATAGTCCAATCACACACGGGGCACGAGGACTGATCTGGAGAATACATTGAAAGGAAAGATTCTCGTTATTTTCCACCACGTCTACACATCGCCAAAACTAGTCAAGCGCTGAAATATCGCGCAAGATTCTCGCCTACATATTTGTAAGATGGCTAGGAACCTGAAAAATTAGCGTTTTCCCTCAAGCATAAGCTAGAACTCCAGCAACTGTACGTTCGTATCACCTTCACAATTGGCCGTTGTCTTATCTGACACCTCCATGAAGTCGAGGAGCAAATAATAAAAATGTAACTAAATACAGGCCTATTTCACTGTGTCAGCGAGCAACTAATGATCAGATGCTGTCTGCTTGAATACATACATATTCTTGGAGTCTAGCCTACAGGTCTGTGAACCCGCGAATTTTTCACGTCTCTAACGATGGGACTTCAAGAGGTGATCATATAATTTTATTGATGGAAAATAAGTTCCGTGCACGTTTCTGTCCGACTTTCACATACATCCGGTTAGTACATTTTGAAGTATGACAGCCAGAAAAGGCCATTTTTATCTATATTGGATGCCTTCTAAACAGAGTTATTAATGAGCATGCTGTCTGTCTTTAACAAATACATTCTGTCCTTGTCGGAAGTATGTTTGTTTTCAGTACACTGGCACAATTAGCATATGTGAAATAGTGTCGTACAAAACGTATTTACGAATACACAGCAAAGCATCATACGCGCGTGGTAGGCTGCGCCCTTAAGCATCACTTTTTTTCATGCAATACGAATTATACTGGCTCGCATCCATACACTACTATAACCTATAGTAGTAACACGCAAGCAAACAAAATGTTTTAATAGTAGTTATATTTATTACACACAAGTAAAACAAACTGGTAGAGAAATTACCTAAACTTTAAACACAAATATTTAATTTAGAAAGTTTGGGTCTATGTTTCAGTCGAGTACTTTTCACTCTGGGAATCAGTCTTTACGTTGTTGCCGTGAAGAAGGCATTTCCTATAACACCTTTTAAACCATTCCTTAATAATTACACTGTAAAAAATATAGCACGCTTTTTGAAGTCCCTTCCGTACATTCCTATTATGCCGCCAAAAATTAGAGGCAATTTTTACATAAACTTTTCTCAAAGGACAAACTTCAGGCTATACTCTTGAACGATACATTTTCCTAATTACTGAGACGTATTTTATGTGAATGTATAATTTTTTTTTATGGTGTTCACGTGACCAAAAAAAATCGGAATTTTAAATTTGCACGACATTGTGTTCGTTTTATAGACGTTATTTTTGACTAAATTTTTCCACTTATAAGAATTTCTAATGTCTTATAGTTTTCCCACAGCGACATGTCAAAGTCAGAATCTTCTAGTTATGTGAACTAATGAATAACAACAACCAAGAGACTTACTCTAATGAAATAATTTACACTGAAATGAGATATTACTGACCATATGCTGAAAGATTTAAAAACATATTCCAAGTATTTTTTTTAATTGTCATAAATTAAGTAAATTATGATATATTTTTCAGACTTTTTAAAAATTTGGTTGTCTGTAAAGTCGGTTTACTGACGATAGTTGAACGTGACAACGTCTTCAGAAAATACTGATGGAATGGTATCATTTTTCAAAAGAAAATTTTAATTTCATTTGTTTAATAGATTTGGATGTATATAGAGAAGGAAGTAATTGGAAATCACAATGAAATTGATCAAGTTATATTTATTTGTGCGCATAAATACAATTATGTCAATTTTTTTTTTTACAATTTAATAGTTTTTACTCCACGCAGACGCATCGCTCACTCAAGTAGGAGAGAGACGGATGTCGAACGCTGCCGAACGCAAAGGCCGATTGTACTTCTTTGTCTCTCGTTCCGCGCTCTCGCTTGCACTTCAAGCCTTACATGGAACGCCTCAGAGCGAGGTAACGCCGCATGAGTCATGTTTTTTCGTGCGTGCAGCCGGCTCTATCGAATTATAAGGCGTTGTCACGTCAAAAGAACAAAGGAATTTCCTTGTCTGTTTTAAATCCTTTAGCATATGTCCTAAAATATTTAATTTCAGTCTAAATTGTTTTATTTTGAATAAGTCACTTGGATTTTGTTATTTCTATGTTCCCCTAACTTGCGAATTCAGATTTTGACATGCCGCTACGGGAAAACTATGAGCGCTAAAAATTTCTACAAATGGAAATATAAGTTACAAGTAACATGTATGATATGAACACTATGCCGTACAAATATTTAAAACTATGCATTTTTGCCACGTGAACACCTTTAGTTTCCCTTCCAGAGCGGAAACGTAGCTAAATTATATTCACGTGATCACAAGAAGAATTCCTAGCCGACGTATTGGAAATAAAGTATGCGACTAACGGTATCAATCTGTTTTTTTTTCTCGGGAAAGAAGTTTACAGTCCCCTTAGTTCCGTGCACGAAAAAGCTATCAAGGCGACGATTAAAACGAACGATAAAATTATCCACAGTGGCCAACGTGGAACTAAAATTCAGTACATTTCGGTTGGTACTGTCATAAAACATTTATTAAAATATGTATGAGTTTAGTGGTTGGGTATCTGTAGTCAGAGGTAGGCACTTGTACTGAAACTAGTTAGTGGATAATGTTCTGGGCGAGGGTTATGGTTAAATGAAATGCATTATCTAAATACGGTGGCTTTACTCTAAATAGTTTAGATTACAGAATACTACACGGTTGTACTACATAATTTAAATAGGAGGGGAGAGGCTGTTTAGATAATCCAGTTTATGTTATATCTATGATGGGTGACCTTTTAGACACCTTAGACCTCACCGTTAGCATGATGCCAAAGGTTCATGATGAGGCTCTTGGTATTCATAACAGTAGGTACATAATTTACACCATAGAAAAGAAACATATGAATATAGTTCGCCAAGTACGCATTTTCAACTTTTGGAAGTCATCACTAATCTAACAAAGACTTTTGACACCACGAAACAGTGTTGTGAATCTAAGTGGCAATCAAGACGAAAACCAAACATTTCTGTAGATTATTCGCGGTAAATCGAGCACTTTTGAAACATTGGACATTTTCTCTTAAACTATTTTTTGTCATTCTAACACTTGTTAGTATCATCAAAGAAGTATAAGTAATACACATTGTGTAAATTTTACCGTTCTCAAACGCTATAATCTCTCTACGATTACAATTTATATGCACAATGTGGCAACATAGCACTGTACTTAGTCCTATCTTGCGCTCCACGGATATTTTATTTATCATACTCCTACTGTTCTGGCCTGCATATTATGGGTCCAGGTTAAAATCATGAACAGTCGAAATATGATTCTATGTTTGTTTGGCGTAACATATTAAACAATACCTAGTCGTGGAGCGCAAGAGGGGACTATTTCCGTACAGTGTTGCAACATTGTGCACGTAAGATGTCTTACAACATTTTGCCACTTACATATTCGTCTACAATTTAGACCAGGATTCGCGTGATGTGCTAAATATGCGCTTGATTTTTGGACATTCTATTGTGCGTCAGCACACAAAGGTTTCTGACAAAAATTATGAACGTAAAAAAAGGCCAAAGCTGAAAACAAATCGGGGTGGGAAGAACGGGGTACCCCAAAATTAGTAATTAATTTAAAAATGATTCTAAAACGTTTATTGATGACCCTTATCATCACTTTGCAACATTTATAATTTCCAAAAATGGTTTGTTTCAAAGTATTTTTAGAAAAAAATTCTGCCGTAACTTACCACTTTTAAAATTACTATCAGTATATTATTACTTATTTGAAATTTTAAGAGCCAAAAAAAAAATATTTATCAAAAACATTTACTAGTTAAAAAAAATTGCCGAGTACTAGTACTAAATATATTATTGCATTAAATTGCAAACCACTGGTAAAAATTCACGGGTAACGGCTAGTAATGCATACATTGTTATTGTCCTTGATACGTCAGTATTCAAAAGTATTCGCTTCGCCGTGAAAAGGCTACAAAAAGGAAAGGAGTTAATGTTTTTGGAGCAGATACTGCACGTGATAATAGTAGGGCCAGGACGATGTTTTTGGGACGAACGACTGGCTCGCGTAACAAGCTAACCAAGCGGCGGCAATCCGTCAACTGGAATCCTACGCGGCGAATAAACCGCTTGTGAGAGTGGTAAAATTAGAATGCCAAAAGCCGAACCACTCTGGCCGTGTTTTCAGTGGCTAGAGGAGGGGAAGAGTTGGCGAGGGGAGAGAGGGGGGATGAGCGGGCGAGGATAAGGGGCAGTAATCAGGTTGCGGCGGAACAGAGGCTCGGGGCAGAAGATGCGGTGACCTTTGACCGCAGGGGACCTCGCCGGCCACATCCCATCACGAACACCCCAGTACCTACGCCTTCACCAACACTTACACAACACTAACAATTGGAAGGTGTTAAGCATCACTAGACTTTACACAACACAAACAATTGAATGGTATTACGCAGTAAGGGACCATCCCACATTTGATTAAGTAGAACATAAAAACTTGTCACTATTTTTTTTTTTTTGTTATTTTCTTAATATATTCTCATTTTAAAATGCCCTTCGATCCGGGTTCGATTGACGGTGTGGTTGGTCCCCGGATTTTCGCATGTAGGAAACGTACCAGACGATGTCGTTGGCCGGTGGGTTTTCTCGGGGATCTCCCGTTTCCCCCGCCCTTTCATTCCGACGCTGCTCCATACTCACATCATGCCATCCCTCAACAGCACTAAACTCCTCGATGTTGAGCGCTGACCAAAATCTCTCACACACTCAAATACCCTAGGCCTACCTCTGTTTCACTTTGATTGCTTATATACTGAAGTTTTACTGTATAATAATTTAGGAGCTAATTTTTGTGAGTTCTTTACGTTTGTGGCTTGGATGCCCTCTGCATAACACCATTCAATTGAACGGTGTTATGAATTACTAAACTACGTGACAATCGTTATATAGTATATACAAAATATTCTTCAGCTTTGAATCAGTTATACGAAACGGATATCCTTCCTATATTGTTATAATATTGACTTCACAGGAATAAAATATTTTTCGTAAAATTATTTCACAAACGTTTTATTAATACTTTACAATTGGCGCATATTCTACGTACGTATATCACCGACCAATTAGTATGCAGTTTCCCGTAAGTCAAATGGTAAATGAAACGCAAAATATAAGTAATAAGAATAGTTAGCGATAGTCTTGCACAGAGTGAAATTAGTTCACATCATACATTGGAGTACATCAAATGTGGTCAAATTTCAATAAGCATTTTTAATAAAATGGTGATGGTGGTCATTGGAGATAACACAATGTCAGGAAGGCACTTTTAGTAAACGCCATAGTTACATAAAACGAGTATTTAGTACGTAAGCCTAAATATCATGAAATACTTAAAAGCGTTTAAATCGACTTAATACTAAATACTTAATTACCAGATGGTATACGCCCTAAGTATTTAAAAATTGAGTTAAATATTTCTAAGACAGTAAATTTCTTTACGTAACATAGAAACGAATACATACAGCCTACTATGAAGTCTTACTTACAAAAAAAGCATATTCTGGTTAAGTTCTGTTACAGAATACAATGGCTCGTCCGAACATATTAGCTATTAATAAAGGAAACCGTTCCCATTACGTACTGAGCTGAACACTTAAAAAGAATTTGAAGAATTTTACTAATAAGCATCCATTTTTCAGTATAACCGAGTAGAATAACAATCCAAAAATTAAATTTAAAAGTACATAATTTAATTTTCGGGCTTATAATTTCGAACTGTCAAATATACACACACATATTACGTAAGTTTTGTTGCAGTTACTTTCCGTTTCATTTTCGTAATTTTAACTCTCTATTTCGTTTAATAAGTGGTCCTCCGAAGCATAAGGGTCCGCAATAATTTGTAACAATTATTTTTTTAAATTTTTAAATGATCATTTTATGTGGCAGGAATTTAATTACTATTTAAGTAAACTAATAATGCAGTTTTACTTTCAACAACAGTTGCAGAAACTGCGTGGTAAATATGTATTTGGACTATGAGTGGTTAATGTGTATACATTTAAATATGAACAATCGTAACATTAATTACTGTATTTTTTTATAAATTTCCTTTTAATCATCCTTGGCCTAAGACATAACAAATACAAATTTCTGAGTATGTTTTATTTTGTATATATAGTACTGAATAAAATTTACTTATTTGTTACTTAACTTTTGAAGCACTATCAGTCTCCGCCGGTCGCAGTGGTCAAGAGGTCAGACATCTCACCTCCCACCAAGGCGATCTGGGTTTGATCCCCAGCGGGTTCGGTCCAGGATATTTCGCATGTGGAAAACGTGTTGCACGTTACCGTTGGCCAGAGGGTTTTCTTGGGGTGCTCCCGTTTCCTCCGCCTCTCATTCCGTCGCTGTTACACTCTCACCTCATCCATTCCTCGGGTCGGACGGGCGACAGGTATGTCTCGCTAGTCGAGCAGCCGGCCCAACCCTCACCCGGCCGGAAGACGGGAACACGTAGTGGATTTTCATTATAGGCAGTTCGGAATAAAGTGAGCACTCGAAAAAGCCCTGCTAAAGATCTATTTCCAGCCAATTCGTATCTTTCCGCGTGTAACGGCTAACGACGGGAAAAGTCTAACCTCCTGGGACACGTCACTTTATGTTTGCGCGTCTAAGATAAATTGTTCAGTCGATAGGTACATATATAGTTTGATAAAAAGAAGTTTATTAATTATATAAAACACTTTTATATCGCTGTCGGTTGATTTTGTTTCAGTATTGTTGTATTTAAATACGAATAAACACGGAACTGTGTTGTGTTATTTCGTTGCCAACCATACAAGCAGTAAAGTGACTATCGGTAATGTTGAATTATATGTAGTAACAGCTAGTGATATTTTTCAAAGGTTAAATATTTAGTGTTCACTTTATTCCGAACGGCCTATAGTCTCCTGTACATGTGCCACACCAAACACAAGGACACAACATACGTTAACAGACACAATGAAGCAACATATACTTTTCACAGTGAGACAGAGGCAACTGTGGTGACATCAATGTTTACTGTCATTGTATATCGTGGCCAGGCTATTAGTAGCGGAATTCGCATAATCGACAAACAGCTTTTCAAAAATACCACAAATTTCGTTACACGAAAGAAAAACTTCTCCCAGGGGTAGCTTAGCACGCGGTAAATAATATTACTTGAAATTATTTTTCACGGGAAAACTTGGCTGTTTGTCGGATTTCAACCTACGTTCTGCTTATCAAAAGACGACTGGCTTTCGCTTTTACGTGGAGCTGTTACCCTACTTGACTGAGCCAATAAGAAGCCCGCTATTGTAACATTTGATGCCAATTATTGGTCTGCAGACATCTACATTGTGTCAGACGTGAATCACCCAATCATATGTTGCAAGATACTGCAGCTATTTCAAGAGTATGTTGGCACAGAAAATTTTTACGATATACTCAATCATCTATAAATATTTCTCTACAGCTAAAAAATTGATTAAGTAATATATCTTTGTTGGTACTAAATTCTCTCTTAAAAAGCGTTCACTGTAACAAATAAACCTTTTATCAACACAAAGCCGATGTTTAAACAACTAAAAGTAGCTTCAAAATATAGACAATTTTATAACAAGACAAGTGTAATTATTTTTCATTATTGTGAACTTAAAATAACAATGTTCATATGCGGGATAGCTTCTTTGTATGGGTTTTCTGTTTACATAGTTTCTTTGAAGCAACAAAATTTATGTTGTTGCAAAGAACGTGTTTTTAAGAGTACCAAAATCACGAGGTTATGTATTCGTTTATTACAGGGAGTTTTGTCGCAAACGTCGATTACGCGTAGCATTGAAGGGAAAACACGGGGGATTTTCCTGTACAAACAGAAACATTGGGCATTGCAACTGTTCGAAAAAAAAAAAAACGTAAGTACTGAAATTTATGTGGTCTAGAAATCCTAGTCTATATTGGCAACTGCGAAAAAAAAATGCTTTGAAATTATTGACACGTGTTTATTTGTAATTTTATTTGAAATGTGATAGATAATATGTGCCCCAATATACAGAAATGTTAAGTGACGTTACGCTTATAATTGCCGTCCAAGCCACAACACACTTCGCACTCGATCATCGTCAAGTCACCCTAATCTAGAGTTGAACTAAGAACGTATATGTCACTGTTATTACATTCATTACGGTCGTTCCCTAGGATAGGCTGCGTTTGTGTGTGTGAAGGATAAATTCGATGGAGCGTGAAGATCGCCTCTAACTGGGAATGTAATATCTCCAACACTCTTAAGTCCCTCGACTGGCTTGCAGTGGTTTACTAGTATCCTCTTATCCGTGGGACTTTAAGATGTGAGTAGACCTATAACATTTGTATTATCTGTGGAAAAATATGGTCCAGCGCATGCTTATATTTTTTAGTTGTTTGAATACTGTTAATATTTTCGCAGATGCGGCAGTCTGAATAAAACCCGTGGTTAGGCATTTTGAGCCGTTAAAGAATAGTGTTTTTAATAAGTGTATACAATTTTTAAACTTATAGAGTCATCGTTTGAAGAGGGTGACCTTTTCCTAGATATACTAATGTGTTGCACGTTAAGTAAATTCGTCAGAAAATAATACTCGGAACTCGCTGCTACATATTTCTAGCCCAGATGGGGATGTTGTACGTTGCAACGTCTTCTATATAAATTTTTTTTCATGTTTTTTTTTTTAATTCTTGAATTTTTTAAATTTTTATTTTAAATTTAGGAAATTTTTTTTTTTTCAGTATAAAATATTTAATTTTTTGTTTTCCTATGGAAGGCTTTGTATTTACATCTTTATTCACTGTTGTTTTTTCAGTTTGGTATGTCAGTTGGCTTTAGTGACGTGCAAAAAAACCGTAAAATGAAAATTTTGATGTTTATAAGTCATTACGCAAAAACTATGAGATATAAAAAAATTCATAAGAGCAAAATGTAGTCCAAGATAAGAAAAAATATGTCGTACAAATATAAAAGTAAAAATATGACGTTGAAAACTGAAGTAGATCGCGCCCTTAAGCCAGCGAAGCAGTGCTCTGGCAATGCACAGCCTCTGGACCCGTGGCTCGACGAAGGGGGATGGTACGTGGCGAGGCCGCGAATCTCGATATAACTGCAGGCCACCACGTGGCAGCGTCAGATATCAAACCTGTTAACGAGATATTATCGCCGGCTACTGATCTGCGCCCGAGAGCCCTGCAAACCAATCAAGTAGCCCGCCTTCCTCGACTTCGCCAGGCAGCTCGCGCTACCCCCTACCTCGCTAATCAATTTCGCGCACATTTTTTTTTACCTCGTAATTCGCGCATCTCCCCAACAGCGGCCTGCCGGTGATCTATCATCCGGTTTGCCGTCGGTAAATTTGCCCGCGGAACAACCTGCCGACAATTAGCGATATTGCCCGGCCCGTCACGCCACTGCCAATCACGCCAATTCGATATCTTGCGGGCCGCAGTCGGTAATTGAGCAGCTTGTAATTATTAATATTCGCAGCTCATTTATTTACGCGCCGAGCCAGGCGCAATCAGAAACATTTGTTCGCGCCTTAACCATTCTAACCACGAGGGCGAGAGAAGAGTGTCGCCCGTGCGCCTCCGGCCATCCCATGGGAACTGAATTAAGACTGAACCAATATAGGTAGTTAACAATAAAGTGAGCACTCGTAAAACCCCACGCTTTAAAAAAAATTTTGAACATCGTGGGAAGTTATTTTCCCGTACACAGTGCGGAGCACTGATAATGCTTGAACATGTAAATTGAGCAACATTTGAGTCTGTTCTCTACAAGTGTAGTAGCATCAGTATCCATTTGACTGCTTCCTAAAAATGTATGAGAACGTTACAACAGATGTACGGGAGAAAATTATACCATACTTACCTCCTCAACTCTCCTTTACCTCCGCGTGGTAAATATACAAATATTTCTTTATTCTAAGAGCCAACAACTTTTGGTGAAAAAAATTCTGCCACAGTTTGTTTCAGTGCCTTACGTACACATGGTTATTGGCAGAATGTATTATTGCTAGAGACGGTGAAATTTCGCGAATTCAATGACCTGCATACTAGAATCAAATATCCTATGCATACTCAAGTCCCGACAATTATTCCACTAGCTGCTACTCAGTGGAACAGCAGACAATGAACGAATAGACAGGGATTGAGTATACACTGAATATTTGATTCTAATATGCAGGTCATTGAATTCGCGAAATTTCACCATCTCTAATTATTGCAGAGGCGTGGCTCATTTGACTGTACCAACAGGAGCAAGGTTGCCGCGACACCACACGTCGGTGATTTGCGTGTAGAAGCCCGAGACGCTGAGAGTTAAAAACAGCCCATCACTGACCATGAAGCAGGGATGCATATGTGCACATAAGTAGGGACCCCTATTGTTCGCTAAAAGAATTCTGCCCCACTTTGTTTCAGTGTCTTACACGCACATCTGCAGTTCTGATTCGTGGTCAGTGATTGGATATTTTAACTGTCGCAAGCCCTGGTATTCTACCGGCAAATAACACATGTGTCGTGTTGTAGTAACTTTATACTGAATGGCACATTCAAATGAGAAACGTCACTTCACAAATACAAACTGCCAATAAGCATGAATCAGAATCTCAGATATGCACGTAAGGCAATAAAAAACTGGGGCAAAATTCTTTTCGCGAAAAACAGGGATCCCTACACATAAGGCATTGAAAGAAATTGTGAAGTTACTTATTTCATTTCAGATAATCTCTATTTTCCTTTAGTCTACAAACTCAATAAATATCGTATGGGGTTGGTATCCGATGGTCAGCGTATCGTACCCCGGTTGTTGACTTACTACTGGGCGCCCGTAGACACCTGCTTGACCTGAGCTTGACATGAGATGAGGTCCTACAATGCAGAGGTGCCGGAATGAGAAGAGAGATCCCCGAGATAACCCGCCGAGCAGCGCCATCGTCCAGCACGATTATCACATTCGACCCCGCCGAGAATCGAACTCTGATCACCTTGTTGGGACCGAGCGAGGTGGAGCAACGATAACACGTTGGACTCGCATTCGGGAAGACCCGGGTTCGATCCCCGGCTCCGGCCAACCTGATTTCGGTTTCCATGGGTTCTCTAAATCGCTCCAGGAGAATCCTGGGATGGTTCCTTGACAAAGGCCATGGTCGATTCCTCTCGCAGCTCCTGTCAGTGTACCAAGTTGTATGTCACCGTCTCTAATGAGCTCGTTGTCGACGAGACGTAAAGCCCTCCTACCTTACCTTGGGGGGGGAGAATATAGGTCAGACCACACCACCGCGGCCACTATAAACAAATCACTCTAGCAAACAATCACCGAGCATCTGAAGTCAGCGCTAGTATACACGAAGTCATCGCTAAAGATCTAGATGTTAAGCGCTGATCTTTATCTCTACATGAAGTCATATCATGCGCGAGAAATCGCGAGTTTTCTGGGTCTCGACTCACCAGTAGCCTATCCACACGCGTGTAAGGAAGCCTACTCGGCTTGTCTGACAAATACCTAACACGCTGTAAGCATACTTCCACAAGAACAAACATTTCATCCCAGAGAAACTAACTCATCATAACTTTATAACTGACAACTAGTTCCACAGGAAATGGCTGTTTTGGTGGCTACAAACATGTTTTGTCAATATGAACCTCACCAAATTTTTTGTAGTAGTTACAAATTGTTTTTTGTAGTTACTGCAAAAATTTGTTGGGGGCAGCAGAAACTTTTAGTGGTCACCGCAAAAAATTGCTGTAGGGTCCGTAATGGCAAAAATTTTGTTGTAAATATGAGCGTATATTTTCAGTGTAAAAACACAACATATGTATCGTACTAAAAAATTAACATCTGAGGTTACAACGTAAATTAATCGTTAACGTTAGCTCTAGACACGATGATCAACAAAACTACCCTCATATCGCGAACCTCCTATACGCACTGGGCATTTTAGTGCAAGCATTCGACGTCCTCGATCATCACCCTATTTTTTCCCTTATACTACCAAGACATTTTTTACGTGTTTATGAACTAAGCTACGCGGTTATGTGGCTACAGATCGCATTACATTCAACAAGACGAACTTTGTTTCGTTCTAAGACGCCAATTTCTAACATGTCTAGATGTGGCACGGCATTAAAATGTAGCATAATTCAAGATAACATACATTAAAATGTATGTTTAATTACTCTACAATGCAATGCATATCATTGAATTAACATTATTTACATTCACAATATGGTTAGTAAAATATTTTACGTAATGGTATAAATAGAGTGCTGAATCAAAGTATGAATTTTTAAGTTGGTTAGCATCGTATAATGTTTAAATATTGTAGGAAAACGGTTATTGTACAACACTATACAAATGTTTGCATGCATACGACAGAGCACACAAAACTAAGCAGTAACAATGTTGCGAATGACGCATCACTACGGGAACAAATTGCGCACAAGAAGTCTCTGGTTTCTGCTTGGTTTTTGGCACTAGTGCAATATATTAGCTGAGCCAATACAGTTGAAATGAGCCATGTTCACAACAAAGCACGGAACTAGAATTATTAATTTCACCGAAAGGCAGATAAGCGTAACATCGCCTTATTACTGGTGGATGAAACTTCAAGAGGATGCTGCTGAGAATCTCCGTACACAATAAAATCATTACACTCTAAAAAAAACAGTTTGCAAATTAAATTTGCCACTCATGCGTATAGGAGCGCAAGGAAGTATGGTAGAATTGTTTCCCAGACATCCATAGTAGCACTCTTTTAACATTCTTTAAAAAAAGTCAAATACACTAAAGTTACCAGACTTGTATTCCAAAAATTGTGAAAGTTATTGTGAAAAAGTTTTCATATTTACAAGGCGGAAGTATGGTAACTGTCCCATAATGCGTTTAGGTAAATTGCTTCCTAAACATATCAGGAAATTTTTTACAGTGTAGCTGCCGTCGGGAAACAACAGGCACGTCGCATACTCCCAGTCTCGGAATAAATGTTTCCTTTTTATTTTTGGCGAATAGTCATTTTTTGAGGTTATATAGATAACGGTTTCTTTTCCTAGGCGATTAAGAGTATTTTTTAAATATAATGGTTCAAATTTGAATTTCACTACTTCTTAAGGCGTTTTATTATCTTCCAATGTGTTTGAGAATTCTATGGCCCGCGATCCGATACTCACTGATTTCACTGGCCAGTTATTTCAGTGAATGGCTCTGTTTCTGCTGACGACCCTGGTGGTCACTTATGTTGATTTCTCCGGACTCCTAGTGCGAGGCTACGACGACTACTGTTTCCGCTGAAGCTCGGGAGGACGTGTAGTGCCAGTGGAAACTGACATCGGCGCGACATTCATAACATCTTATACTCCAGAAACGTTTATAAACATTCAAATGATCGTTGTTATTTATCAAAATATATTTACTACATACACATATTTTTCTTTGCCATGTTTTCCTTTAGTAGCAACTGAAAATAAGCATTAAATTTTAATTGATAGTTTTTTTTTTCTGATGCACAGACATTGGATAATTCTGTGAAATAAATGTATTTTTCTATGAAAGTAATATTTTAATTACGTTACGAAACTGTGTGTGCTAGTTAAATTCGTATTTACTTATGAGTTTTCTTTTATATACATGTTCATCGTTGCTAATCAAATCTCTGACAATGACGAAATAATTACTGCTTACTGATGTGGTTCCGTTACTGCTGGCGAACACTGACAGACCATGAGTGAGTATCAGTGCTCACCAGTAGTAAAGTATAGCGGCCTATATGGACCAAGGTGGCGTGACATAGTACTGGTCAAGACTATTCGCCTCATACCACAGAGATCCAGGTTAGATTCTCCGAAGGGTCGATACCGATTCTGCGCATGTAAGAAACATATCAGGCGTTGCCATCAGCCAGACGTCCCCTGAACTTCCATTCCGTCGCTTAGGGTTGGGCAGACTCCACAGACAACTCCAAATAAAAAAAAAAGTTCAAATACGAGATGTGCTGCTTTACCCTCTCCATAACGCTGCTCATTCATACTTTTTGGTCTAGATAAGCAGAAACGAACCAACCCACAAAGTTATTCATTCTACGATAAAGCAAGGAGGAGAAGGTACAAAATATGTCACAGGAAAGGAACAAGCATTAAAACATAATACACGAAGAAAATAAGAGCCCCGAAGAAGGGGTTCACACAATGTTTGTAGATAAACACGGCAAGCTTTGACATATAATATCTCAGTTACAATGGGTTCGTTTCATTTTGCGGAGCTCCGTTCTTACATGCTTGGACGTATAATATAGTCCACAAACTGCTAGACACTGTATATGTTATAATAAATGATTATTTCCTATCTTGGAAGTTTTACTGATAAAAAATTTTCACGTTTCAATGATTAACTTTCTTGTATTGACAAAATTAAAAGTTATAACCGTATCGTTGGCCATTTCATAAAAATGTGTCGTCGTTACATTAATGGTCATCACAGTAAATGCACTATATAACTAAGCGTGCATGTTTATATTCGCTATCAAAATGTTTGTCTTCACTTTTTTCATGTAACTAAGTGAAGTCAAAATGTTAACCCTATGTTTAACTGCGTTAAAGAACTTTTCTTTTCACCACGTAAATAATTCCTAACTTTGGTTCAGTTAAGCGAATACTCAACATTTGCATTATTGTATCAACAAGGAGGTGGCCAAGATTATGCTACTAATCTAGGATTATTTTTTGCCTAAATATCTTTGAGTATTCTGTGCTTGACGGAATAATACTCGTAGCAACCTCATGTTGGCTTTGCTGTTTTTGTGCCCGTACTTAAATATAAATTTTATTCAAAGGCTAAAACAAAAAATAAACAAGTATTGAAGGTAAAATAATCTTATTTCTCTACTCGTCGCATACGGCTTTATAACCTCAAAAACTACGCACATTTTGCTACATATAAAAGGAGTTGAAGAAGTTAAACAGCCAAGACTAGGCGTTTAAGTTGTAACTTTAGTCAGTTGGATTCAATCGATGTTAGTATGTGGTGGGACGCGGTAAATGTGTAATCTCGGTTAACTAGACCTTTTAACTCGGATTATCAGACTAAACGACCGTGGTGAAACCGGCCCTAAGGGCAGGCATATGTGTGTGTCGCGCAGAATGTTCTCCCGCAACAATGCGACAAGCACCACAAAGACTTGGAAAGACACTGAGGTTAGAGAGAGTGCTACACCTGCAGTGATCTCTTACACTCTGTCAGACTCAACTCCTAATCCTTCGGCGCTCTCTTCAAGACGTCTATTACCTCTATCCATCAAGTCGATGGGGGCGCTAAGCGTCTGTGGCAGACCTACTACAGAAACACTCCCATTTTTTAAGATAACTGCGCCGCCTGCAGGATTCCGTCACCCCACGAATAACAAAAATTTGTTGCGCAGTGCCATGATAACTATCCGGTAATGGAAAATTGTTGATCTCGCACACACACCAAACATCCACAGTGAATGTACACCATCGCTGTGATCATTTACTGACGGAATTTTTTATAATGGAGACAGCTTACATAATTTCAGTTTACCTACAGCAAATCATTATATTCTGTGAAGTTATATGATCTAACCAATAACGTAATTATCTAAAGAAAATCGTTTCAATAATGTTACGGCCCTATTATTCCCGCGGTGAATTTTTGCAATGTTATTCTGAATAAACAAACGCAAGATTGTTACGTATTGAAGCCAACTAGTGCTATTCTAGGTCAAAGTTTACCTTGTTCATATAAACGTTGTATCAACCGCTCTATCAGGGACCTTATTTTGCTTCAAATATTACGATGTAATACTTGTTCTTTATCTAGAATATGCTTCCGACCTGATCATCGACTTTGTAAGATAATTTCAACATAAATTAAAATATGGGTTGGTTCCCTTCCTTAATTTCGTCTGATAACTCTAAACTAGTACCCCGGTAACCTACTAATTAACAGATAAAAACAAATAAAAATGAATTCCAAGTGTTGACTTAGGTGACCGCGTTGCCCGTCGTGCTGATTGATACTTCCTAAGACGTTCACTGCTATATTTGCGTCGTGCATGTCAAAGAGTACTTACGTATCTGATCTACCCACAATTGAGTGGTGTGTTCAAACACATTACGTCCTGAAACGGGCGTTTATCTACAACAACCGAACAACAAGATTACGTATTAAACCTATTGTACATATTACTGTACATTTAAGTGTAACTTGCCAACACAAATAATGCACTTAAAGTAAGCGAATCTTGCGCAAATTTGGAGGCGAAAACGTTAGCAGCGAAATTTCGTACGATGACGTTTTTCAAACCCAATATGGCAAAACTACAAGGAGTAGAATCTATCTACGTCCAAGTACTCTTTGGTGTGTGTTACGTCCAGTAAAATCTGAAACATGTTTGGACTACGAAGGCAATAATTTTACGCCCATATAACGATGGCTAGAACAATGGTAGAAATACATCTGATGTATACCACACGCGTGAGCTGACTAAGTACTGTGTTGCCACACGGTGCATGAAAAATGTCAGCTTTCGACATTTTGCCGCTAACATTTTCGTCTCAAAATTCGCGCAGGATTCACGTTGTGTGCTTCTTCTTACACACACGCGGTATGGATTCCGGTTTCGGCCATCCACATTTTGATTTCTATGATTTTCGCTATCTCACATGGCGAAAACCAGGCTATTAAATTTTATTGCATTGTTCATGTTTAGCTGATCAAACATGTGTTGAATGACAAAATGCGAAAACGAACAAGAAAAAAAACCAAATATAAAACGCACACAAAAATATAAAAAAGTAATCCCAGAGGAATTCTATCCTTTTTTTATTTTTTTTAAATAAAAGTTGTATTAGACAACAAAGAATTCTAGAAATGGAATTCAGTCGAATATAGACACAAAAGACAGATACAAATATAGAGCCAGATTCCCAATATGAAACAAGATGGAAATAGACGGAAAACAGTGAACAGTGGATAACCAACACAAGACAATAGACAACACAACACAAGTTAAAACCAACGAAAAACTGCAACGTTTCGGAGATTGCGATCTATCCCCGTCTTCAGGCTGAGACACAGCTGGCCGGAACACCAAGATGCGAATGAAAAAAACTCCCATTGCAACAAACATTTAAAAATCTCATGAATGCCAGGCTGTCTGCACACTATCGGCCATGGCTGATTTCCTCTCACGTTCCTGTTTGAATCGCTGATCCTGTCTAATGACCTCGATGACGACGACTTTTTCAACCCCATTCATAATTTCTTTTTAATTCAAGGAAACCATTTCAATGGCATTTATCGAAGGAATTTATCAAAGGAATCTCCGAATCTCAGTCTTGCAGACATTGGCGAATTGCACGACTGCAGACTGGCGTTGTGTTCCATTTAACCTTACGAGTTATTGAACCTGATTGTTTTTGTACGTTTGAGACATGGAAACGGGGAAGGCGTTAAGTCGAATATAACACGTCCGTCAAACACCGCATCGCCTCTAGGCGCGGAGTACTAACTAGCGCGCAGTGATTTCGTAGATAGTGTTTTTCAACAGGACTTTTAGCTATCACCCGGTTACTTTATTTGTGGAAAGAATGTGGTAAAGTCTAATGCAAGTTTCTGTGCTTTTGTTTTACGACTACGGAGTAATGTCAAAAAGCCATTTTTACCACCTTTGAGGAGCTTGATAATCGTGTTTTTAACTACCCACCGACATTTTAAGTGTGTCTTCTTTCCGTATATAAACAAATTGGAAACTTTTTTTTCATAGTTATACAAGAAGAAAAACTTTCCGTACCACGCATCAGGTTATTTAACTCTAAACCTCCCCACTCCCACTTGCATTTGTACTTGCGCATTCCTTGTGCGGTCTTAAAAAATATAACGTATCCACACTCGCAAGCCGACATTTACGTTTACTTGTTGGTATCTCGTGTCAGTTACGCAATAGTTTTAATGGATAAACTAGTTATGTTAAGAGAAGAACCTCAAAGCATACGTTTTTCGTATTGATAATATACTTGAAATGTAAAAATGCAAAACGTATAATTACAACAATTATTTTCAAAACATATACTGTAACTATTGCAAAATATACTTAAAATGTACCAACAGTTTGTTTATTCGGCATTACGTCTACGTAAACAACAGAAGACGTCACATTAGATGAAAATAAACAAATACGCCTAATATCATGAGACAACACGTACAGCATACACGCAACGCACACTCACAACACGCACTCGTGCACTCGCAGTAAATCACAAGGAACAACACTCTATGCCGTCAGTTCCGAGGTCGAGTGCGCGAGTGTAAATGTTCGGACTATTTGGAACACGGCCAAAGAAAGCCTCTCCAATCCATGCGCCCAACTATTTATTCACTTAGATCGTCTTCCCATCTTCGATGCGGGGAAACTAACGCCTTAAGTTTCGTCCATGTTATTCATTTTTTAATTCGCCCATACTGTGACAATGTTCGGAAGTTGACTATGAACGACTTGAGTAAAATCGTGGGAATACGCCACTGCATCACTACGTCGTCCGAGATAACCAGCCAGGAAGAAAAACAAACAAGAAAACTAGCTAATATTAGCTGCAGTCATAGAAGCGTATTTTAAATAAAATTACATACAAGATCCCACAAGAAGGGCACAGAGAAAGATAAACAATTAAAAATAACGAAGAAAAAAAAAACAATCAGAAATAAAAAAAAACGCAGGACAATATATTTAGGAGAACAAATACTATTACTGGGACAGAGACCATATGAGACAAGAATGGTAGACAACGATGACTTTTCAGGCGTAAGACTGGACAAACAGCAAAGACGGCAGACGTTTCCTTAAACAAGATTGTCGCGATGTTTCGGGTACATGATCGTCAACAGCTTCAGGTAGGCTGGCCTGGTTTACTGCGGCGACAAAGCGTACGTCCGCGATTTATCTGAAAATCATATTACTATTGCAGGAGTTCTCAAAAGAAGTTGACTACGTATATTATTAGTTTGACAGTGAACAAGGAATTTTCAGGGGGGGGGGGGAGAAGGAAAAACGCGAATATACAGGCTGCTAATGAAAGCATGTTACAAACTCAGCTAAATGATTCCTTGTAAAAAATAAGGTTTACTTATATACTGCAAGTTTTTGGCTCTTGTGTATCGCGGGTTGTTTACCTGCAATACTTCACATATTTTGCGAATTTCTTTTTATTTTCTCGAAATCGGTTCACTTGAGTGTATTGTGACAAGGCGAATTTTTCTGTTCATTTGGGTCGGTTCATTTGTTCATTGGGTCTCCTGATAATAGCCATGTCTTTTAATAAACAAAAATTAAATGGCAAAAAAATTCAAGCAAAAAATGTCTTAACCAGTCCCATTATCTAATGAAAGTGAAAGGTATCCGTAACAATTTCGTCACAGACCGTACCAGGAAATTTAATATTTACTGATCCTTATTGTAACAAATGTTGATTTTTCAATTTCAATTTTCAACCGTGAAATTTTCCCTTAAGACACGTGCCAGCCAAAAACTTGCAGTATACAGATTTACCTAACTTGTTTTGTAATGAATTATGCTGGAAATTTTGTAACGTACTTTCATTATACCACGTGCAGGATATTCTTCCTGACGGGACTTGAGAATATTGGGAGGAAATCTGCGTCGTAGGGTTGGCACCACTGTCTCAGCCGATGAACAGGAACTTCAACAGCATTGCTCCGCATGCGACAGGGTATCTTGGCACTACCTCGTAACTACTCACGCACCTAGACCTGCTTGAAAACTGCGGGTGGTGTGATGCCTCGCACACTCTTCACCGGGGAAGATTCTGAAATTGAACATCGTTGAATAAACATGTTAACGCCCTGCTGTAATGTCACTTCTAATGTGTTGCTCTTTCGGCAACTTTTCATATAAGGCTCCTTGTAAAAAATTGTTTAATTGTTCTGAGATTTTTATTACATTTAGAAATAGAGATATTTTGTTTATAGTTGGGTTACGCGTTTCGATGTGGAGGAAGGAAAGTGGTGTAATCAATTGCTTTATATAGAATCATCAATAGCAGCATATTCAACATTTCCATAGGGTGAAAGTGGTTTTCAATAGAGTTAGCACGTTTGAGAACCATCGTACATAGAATCATACTAACAAAAATATTACTTATTGCAACTTCAGATGTTAACTTTTTGCGTTCTTTACTATCTATGCGCAATGACCGTTACTTCGGTTGATTTGTTTGTATTCAAGTAGCAGGAAATATTAAAATTATCTCAAAGGAAAAAAATAATAACTAGGGTTTCAGAAGTGCTCATGTTATCCCGGACCACCTATTACACCATTATTTCACCTTGAAAATAGCAATGCTTTGATTAATAGCCTACCTCAAGGTCGGTAAGACGTTGACTTTAACAATGTTGAAACACGAGTTTTAAAACCTCTAGCCTCAACCGGGCGCAAACTTGACTGACATTTTACGAGTAATTTGCTAGTCCACTGGTTTTAGGTTATTGTACAAACGGACTGCTATATTACAATGTTCTTACTTACGTTTGTGTTTTGTCAGCGAAATAACTCCAGCACGTTAACTTAACAATTAGTGCGGCTGTGTTTCAGGGAGTCTAAATTCAAAACTCATGTAGTGAGTCTCAGACGGTGTGGGCTCTGAAAAGCCAAGTTGCTGCCCAACAACGTTGTAGATAATGGTAACACATGTTTATCTCCATGTTAGAGCATTTTATGTCAGAATTTTTTTTAATTGCTTGTTCCTGTAAAATTGCAACTTCTCTTTCTAATATAACTGAATTGACTAAGTTCTACAAACACAATGCATGCACGCATTTAACTTGGTTTCAAACGTTCGTGTACAAACACATCCGGGTTCGATTCCCAGCGAGGTCCGTCCCCGGATTTTCGCATGTGGGTATCATGCCGTACGATGCCGCTGCTCGACGAGTTTTCTCGGGGATCTCCCATTTCTCACGCATTCATTTCGGAGCTGCTCCATGCGTCAGGTCACTCCTCACCAGCACTAAAGACCTAGATATTAAGTGGTGACCAAAATCTCTTCACCTAGAACCACGCACACACGCCAACACATGCGTGTGTGTATACGACGGTGTTCAATTATGGCAACTGAACTATGGTCACCATGCAGGCAAATAGCATATCGCAGGTATGGTTATAGAACTGTAAGTACAATCGAAGATGAGCAAGGAACATCGACTTACAACAATCTACTTATGCATGTGATATTTACGAAATAGCTTCCGAGAGTAAGACCAAAATCACCCTCATCAAGATAGTTACATTCAGTTTTATTATATAAATAAACATATAGAGGTCAGTTTATTGGGAGTATGTCCGACCACGTAAAAGTTTGATGCAACGACAATACCCAGTGTTACCTATAACACCATCAGAATGTTGATAAACGAGCTCGTGCTAGAGAGATCTTTCACATAGTTCATGTCTGACTCCATGTTCCGGTGGCATATACGGACATCTCTGACGAATCGTGTAACAGAACGGCCATGGTCTGCTCTGTTGCATGATCAATTTGTACACGCCGTTTTATACTGGGCTTTACGCCTCGTCGACAGGGAGTTCATTACAAACAGACGGACACAATTTTGCACAAGGGCAGAAACTGGGAGAGGATTAGGCCATGGCCTATGACAGGGAACCATCCCAGCATTTTGCCTGGTTAAATTTCGGGAAACCATGGAAAACCGAAATCACGGACCGGAGTCGGCAATCGAACCCGGGTCATCCCGAAAGCGAGAACAACGTGTTACATTTACGCCAGTTCTCTCCATTTAAATTGTACATGAAATGTCTGTGATACAAGAGACAGAACGTCAATTTCCCACCTCGAAGTACTAGTTGACTGTATTTGTAGCGTAATTTCCAACTGCGTGTAGATTTGCCCAAAGCAAATATATGGCGTTTGAGTGCATTTTCGAGCGTATATATCAGGGCACAACGCAGCACGACGATCATACAGTAAGATGCCTTTCTATTGTCCCGGTTGGGACAACATTACAGAATACCATTTTTGTGTCTATACTGGACGTCAGAAACGAACGCCTAATAAGCACTCCACACGAATCCTGGACTAAATTGGAGACGAAAATGTTAGTGGCAAAATGCTGTGCTACGACATTTTATGTGCGCAATGTGGCAACACTGCGCTCCACGATCAGGTAATATTTCGTGTATGTAAGTCAAGTAAACATAGAATGATGTTTGGGACTGGTCAGGATTTTAACCTGGACCACTAATACAGTAATACGTAGGTCAGAAGAGTATTAGTAAGATATCTGTGGAGCGCAAGATGTGAGTATGTACAGTACTATGTTGCCACATTGTGCACGCAAACTGTCATCGTAAAACATTTTGCCACTAACATTTTCGTCTCCATTTTAGCCCAGGATTCATGTGGTCTGCTTACTATGCCTTTGTTTCTGGACAACATGTACATAACTGCTGAAATCTCGTTCGAGTTCAACTGTTATTTTATAAAGTGCTTTTTTTTTTTTTTGGCGAAGACTGCAATTGTGTGCCAAGGAATTAAACTTGCTACAAATATCAGATCTGTTTTTCACACCACAGAAAACTATAACTTCGTTCATACGCATTGCAAGCGTAAGAAAAATTAACATGCAAAAATTACTGATTATAATCGCGTTTAGCACCCAGCTATAGAAGTATAGTTAGCGTTAAATTGTTAAAATGATCTGCGTAAACAGAATACTAAGATTTAAACTTATTAACTAAAAATTAATTTAACACCGTACATGTACAGGAGGATTTGTATTGTTCGATTTATAAAAGTCGTTAATTCTTCCCATATATTCCTACACTACGCCAATAGGAAGGCACGACACACACTCACAAAACAAGCCAAAATATTTTATTCCATTTGATTCAATTTTCTTTAGTGGCATATAATTGCACTAGGTAATCAAGAAACCGGACAAAGCATTATATTAACTGGTATTATTTGGGACAGCAGGTAAATATGAAACATATTTCTAAATTATTATTTCATTCACGACAGCTGCTAACGAGTATGAAGAAGGACAAGTCTCCATTCTCGAAAATGCCCGACATAAAAAGTTAAATGTGATTTCTTCGTTCAGGACTGCAACATACGGAATGAAAGTTCCTGAAATGTCTACAGTTACCTCGGTGCCCCAATTACAACAGCTGACTATATTAATACGTAGCGGCGTGTCAAGAAACTATCCCAGCAATTGCCTCATATGAAATCGAAAAACAACGACAAACCAAAATTAGGGTAGCCGGGCCAGGAACTGAAGTCGAGTCGAGAGTTTTATCAAAGTTACAGACGTGAAATGACGTGGCGGCTCATTTTATATGGGCGAACTTCGCCGCTTATTGGCTGCCTCAGGCTGTTTATGAAAGCCCCGCGCATGTTTGGGTCCTGTGGACTGACTGCCGGCTAGCAAGCATGCTGATAGGCGGGAAGCGTTCCTACCACGTTGCTGACCAGCGAAGCCATTTTGCTGAACAGTGTGACTGAGTTTGCAGTCCTGCCTGCAATTTCACTTGTATTCTAAAGCATTCTGTGATTGCGCCGACTCGCTCAATAGTCTTATAAATTAAGTCTATAAATTAAAACTACCCATTTTAAAGGCATGTTCAAAGCAACAGCTGAAATCTTACCACAGTGTAGCTTTGTTTCCACAGTTCATGCTTTGTCTCATAGACGTGCCAGTTGCTGTTGTACATTTCGATGGCCCAGTTCAAGACGGCTACATCTCAAAAGAAGGCATTTTTTAAAGTAATTTCTTAATAAGCGTGAACAGCCTTCACGTCTGTCAATTGTCAACGTGCTTTTAGTACAAAAATACATAATTATACGTACATTTTTAAACAGTACATATGCTGCGTAATAGCCGGTAAGAAAATTTTAAACTCCAATACATCAATTCTAGGAATTTTGAGTTGTTGCCGTCTCTAACTAGGCCATCGATTTGATTTATTCATTCACGCCGTTCTTATGGCGACGTTAAGGCGTCAAGTCTCTCATTACATTTACAGGCGTAACTACTGCGAATGTTGCGCGTGGATACTCATATCTGTCTCAAATACGCCACTTTTGTACTAGATTCGTATTCAGGAGGTACGAAGGTAGGGACGTCTGTTAAATTTTCATGCATTAAAACGCTGTATCAAGACGAACACTTTTATGGAGTGACCTGACGTACTTAAGTCGAATCAAACACAAGTGATGCAGCTTATAATATGTAAGTAAACATTAATTCGGCATTAAAATCATATAAATAAATCTAGGCAGTTGTAAACTACACATCGCAAAGCGTTCTCAATGACGGAATATCTAAAATGGAGTAGAAAGTAGCCTTGTAAATAATACACCGTTGAAATTTGGATAACAAATTTTGATGGAGTTTTATACTTTTACTACAGCGTGAAGTGAGTTTATTTTTGTATACACGTTACCCGTACATTTGAAAACCGGGGTAAAATGTGAAAGGTGAAGAAACAGCGAGGGACACTTGTAAAGCCTCATGTATCGCTTGTAAACATCGTAACCCGGCAAACAAAAGGAAGACATTGCGTTGTGTGTTTCTCCCCTGAGTCTCCTTTGCTTTCTATCCCTCTCCTTTCCCCCGGCGAGAACATAATTCATGAAGACGTAGGGAGTGACGTGTGGTCACCGCTACTCCATCACTCCCGGCAATATCAGTGTATCAATAGCGACAACAATGCGCGCGACCCTCCATCCATCATGCGACTATTTTAATAACGCGCAGACACGAGGCAAGAGGCGGAGTCCTTGCTCTGGCCGACAATATCCCCTCGACAAGCAGTCTCCCTCGCCTCACCGCCCACCCCCTGACAACCAGACCGACCTAATATTTGCGCCACATAAATTTGCGCAATATTACAAGAATGAGAGTGCCGCGCCGGGAAAAGATGGCGAGAAACTCATAAATATATTGCCGCGATAACATCTGTAAAGGTCTTTTATTTCGTGTAGCCGAAAGAAAGGATATTGCTGTGCGAGGTATTTAATCACGGGAATTCCAGTGGGGTCGCTGGATCGGAGAAATCTGGAACACTTAGAGGCCGGATTGCCGTGATAACTCAACTGTACGCGAGCCTTAATGGAACGAAGGCTCTGCTGCAAGCGAGCGACTCGTACGTGTGTGGAATGGCCACCTGTGATCGTGGGTCACCGCGCGGACAAATACTCACACGTCGTGCTCCAGAAGACGTGACAGCACTGGCTTGCTGTTTACCAACATTTTTCTGGGTGTAAAAACTCTCCTTATGTTTTCTCATAGTGTATATTTGTGTGAGCTGTCGATTTGACTTCTCCCGTTTAAGTCGTTTGAAAGATTCTTGCAACGAGGATAAATGACTGAGCGAAATATCGAGAACACGCCACTGCAGAGCTTAGATCGTTAATTTTGCCATTGTAATCTGTTCGGTACAGTCCAACATAGAGCGACTTTTTTCTGTAGGGAGAATAACTATGTCATAATAGAAATTCAGTGTTTCGAAGGCTGTGAACTTGTCAAGTAAGTAAGGTTTTAGTGGCACAGCTGACGTTAATTGAATCGAAACGATTCACACTTTTTATTTATTTTTTTCTTTGTACATCATACCTAGACCTTACGATTGATGTAGGAAGGGCACCTACCAGCGCTTTGTATTCTTAGTTATAAGCATGCAAAGTGAAGGATGTGTTTTGAAACGTATTGGTCATTGATTTTCACAAGTTTGCTCTTTATGAGTGATGCTATTTCGAAACAAGACGATTCGATTGCTGAACACATACTAATGAAATTAATTCTGTTCGGCTACTGGCAACATGTAGAGAGAATTATAGAGTACAGACAAGATTCAGAAATATCATGGGGCATCAAAAAGGCCCGTCTTAGAAAGAAGAAAGAGAACTGAGATTTTTTACCGTAAGCAAATTAAGATACTTTGGGAATTAAATTAAGTAACAGAACTCATGCACGCACACAGTGTGTTTTATTTAAAAGGAAACGAAGAAATTAAATTAAAACCGTCAGAGAGGAACATTGACTAGTAAGATATGTGGAAAAAATTATCAGATTAGAGCTCCGAAACCTGCGTTGCTGGGTGCAGCCCAAGAACCTATTCTACTCAGTCTAAGACAAAGTAACAGGAATGACAGAGCAACTAAACACAAACCATTCGACAGCTAGATTAACAGTAAGGTACGGCAGAACTTCATTTTGGGCACATGGGTAATTTTTCGACACATGAAAGCAAATACGTTCCTTTTAGATCAGACAGAATGCCTGCTTTCTAGAGGAAAATAAATGGGGAGATGAAACCTGGCAATGTATGCCGAATTTTCAAACATCGTGGAGGTATTGCAACTGTCTGTTTGGGTGCACGTAAGGTGGTATACAAAATATTGAAAGATAAATTATCATATAGTGTTTAAAAGCTTGGCGTTCATGATCGACATAACGACCAGAAGCATGGATATATTAAAGTAGGGATGTGGTTACTGTATAATTGTCCAAAAATCAGTACACAAGATACCATCACAATCACCAGACTTAAAGGAATAGGAAATCTATATTACTTTCAAGTAGCCATAATAAAACATCATATTTCGAACACCGATGATCTGAAAACAATTTTACACGAATAAACACGACAAACAATATACATTTTACTACAAATAGTTAATCACGACTACTGGAGATTAACAGGATCTAATTTCTCCGACTTTTCCAGGTTTTTTACGATTAGAAATGAAGAAATTCCAGTATTTTATCATTAAATTAAAAAAGGACAGGACTTTGTTTTTTAGCGATTCTGAAAACGTTGTAGGTCTAGCTACTCAGCTGTTTGCAAATGGGATGTGGTAATTTTGTCTGTGTTTGCCAATTTAGCTACTGTAACCCAGAGAACATCTACGACAGTTCAGGTAGCCTCGTATTCTATATACTGTACTATTGATACATTGATATTTACTGTAACCTCGTAGAGCAATCTATCGGAAACCAAAACAACTGTAACACATGTTCCAATTTTTAAGGTTAAGGGAAGATATTACTTACTATAAAGACATTAAGAATTTACATTACCTCCAATCACAAATTATATAAAATGCAGGACTTTAAAGAAAATTTCTATCACAAGGCCTAACGTTTGTTTTATAAATTAGATTTTTTCCAGGTACCAAAAGCATTTTCCCTGACTTTTTCATGTTTTCCTTGACCACATTCAAATTCCCTGAATTTTCCATGTTTTCCCCCTGTTTTTTTAGACTTGTGGTAACTAGTTATACAATCTGACCAGAACCGTTTAAAACATGCACAAAGTTCAAAAGCAAATCGTACCAAGTACTGACACTTAAAACATGACGTTATTATGCGTATGTGTCAGACATTGAAATGCTTATTACATAATTAGGAACAAGTTAATTATATAAGTAAATGTAAGTAATAACAGTTTATTTCGTGCACCTTTAGTAGAAAAGTATGTAGGCATATTTGTTGAATTAGAAAGAAAACGAAAATGAAGTGACATAATGACGCCGGCATATTGTATTAGATTATATTTGACTGTCTGTGCATGATGTAAAGAAGGCGGGCAGTAAAGTAGTTTGACTTGCCAACGTAGGCCAGACGAAGATGCCGGCAGTACGCGTGGATGCTCTGGAAACAAGAAGTCACAGACGAGCCTCTATCTCTGCGTCAAGAGCGTTCACTTCTGAGGTCGTAGAAGCCGCGCAAAGACAGGCCTTGTTCCCGGACACCAAGAAGACACTACGTATATTACCGTCCGAGCTCCAGCTCTGAGTCGCTAGTGGGTATGCATTTTTCGTCCGTAAATATTTCAACAATACAACGAGGCCGATAGCGTGTCGACGCACATGCTTAGCCGTAGTAACATCGTAAGCTAGGACGTGTTTGCTACTGTATACGTCAAATTAAAGCCCAAAAATGCACAAACGTCAAGGACTCAGAATTGGCGCGCGGAAAGCACAGTTGCGGACCGATGCAGACAATTCCCAGCCCGTGTTACCATAGGCGGTTATATTAAGTAACCCACTGGGGTAAGATAGGTTTGCTCGACCACGTGACCACGTTTTCCCGATCACCAGATTATGCCTGAAAGCCTGCTAGCAATTCAGGGTCTCTTGGCGTATTGGACGTTTAAAAACTCTACTCGGATTACTATATGAAAGGCTCAAGCTGAAATTTTTCCCTGCTCATACAAACCTCGTAACTTAACATAACTGACTAATACGTACTGTGAATGATCGCACGTGACCCAATACAGCACGCGAAAAATAACGTGTCGTGATTATTTACTACTTAGATGCTAGTTTGTAACGGTACTGTTAAGTGGGCTTTAGGTCTTGTCGACAGCGAGGTCATTACAGACGGCGACGCAAAACTTAGTACAATGACAGGAACTGGGAGAAGAGTCGTCTATGACCTTTGTTAAGGGACCATCCCAGCATTTTCCTACAGCGATTTCGGGAAACCATGGAAAACAGAAACCAGGATGGTCGGAGCCGGGGATCGAATACGGATCCTCCCGAATGCGAGTCCAACGTGTTACCGTTGCGCCACCTCGCTCGGTAGTATGTAACGAATTTGAATACTAAACAGTAGTCCAACTGAACTTTACTAATTATGTAAATACTAAATTACTAAATCACTAAATTACCAACGTAACACCGCGTGAGAACGTAAAGTGAAGGGATCTTGATCAACTATTAACATCTAGATTTTCAGCGTCGGCTAGGCATAACATGGTGTAAGTATGGAGGAGCGCCGGAATGAAGGGCAGGGAAAACTGGAAATCCCCGAGAAAATTTGCCGGCCAACGGCATTGTCCGGAACGACTCCCACATGTGAAATTCTGGGTCGATCCCTCAGGTAATCGAACCCGGATTGCCTTGGTGAGAAGTTGGTGAGAGATCGTGTTCTAGCCACCACGGCCTCGCACGAGATAGTGATTGTTCATGTTTAAGATAATATTCTTACGTTTTCAAGTGCGCAAATTGCAGGCGGTGGCGTGACGCACGTGTCAATCATTATGGTAGTCGTTTGTTTTGTACTCGTCGACCTGATAAACAATACATTTCTTGTAACTACATTAAGTGATGTAAGAAAACAAAGAAATTCCCTGTCGCTAAACAATTCAACCTTTTGGTACATTGAATACAGGCATACATTTCATCTTTCGAAAACCTAACGTAAAACAATTTTAAGGACATCAAATATTTTATTACAGAGTTGTAACTGAAAAATAACATGAACAAGCAATTCAAGTATGGTTAACCCACCAGTTTTTTTTTAATCTTGTTAAATGCACACCGACCATACTATTCACTTCATTCGCTCGCAAATATCCGAATGTACAGGATAACACGATACTTTATGCACAGGTTTGTTTTAGCCTTTATATACTAACTTAATTTTATGGTAGATAAACATTTAAATACGGTGATTTTTTTAATATGACGCTCAGTATCAAAATAACGAACAAGTGACGGTTTGGTGTGTCTTTGAGACATAGGAAAATAGTACCTACTACAGATACGAAATATGAAAATCTAAATTATAAAAAAAACCGTTATCTGCGCTAAATAAAGAAATAAAATAACTAGCTTATTGGTTTTAATTTTACACAGCAACATTCCACCAAACATTTCACTCATCTATCTGCAAGACATTTTAAACTATGCACAACTGAACTATTTGTCCGCGCATGTGGAACAAATGCAATTACAGTTAAAAATCTCTAGAGCTCGCCTTTCACACCTCGCGGAAACGAAATTAATGCGTTTTGTGCCAACTACTAGGTGACCGCATCAGTCTAGATGAACAACGTAACAAAAAAAAAGCAGGGTACTAAAAATCACCAAGAAAATGTAATGGAATTGTAACAACATGCAAGGTTGATAATTGATTTAAAAATAAAATATTTAGGCAAAGAAGACGAAAAACTGCGAGATTAAAAGGCACAAATTTAAGTATTTTGAAGATATATACCACGTGATCAAGATAAACAACAAAGCAATGACTGCAGACATAGATAATAAGCACCAAGAAAAATAACACAATTTAAGTGACTTAATGAACGTTGCATTATACGTTAAGTGATAAACAGAATAAATCGCCTACGAGAATGATTTTCAAACACACAGCACAAACTGCTACAGACAAGAAGGACAAGACGCAAAAACAGAAGGTTACACAACGCGTACGGAAAATAATGAAGATAAATATTAATTGAAAGAGAGCGCTCCTTTCAATTTTGCCTGAGAATAAAAGTAAAGAATGCAATCTGGCTAACGCAAATAGAAATACATTTGAATACGAAGTACACTTCAGTTTCTACTGTATTTAAGATAATTATTTTGATAGGCGTAATCTTAACTGAGAAGAGCAGATGTAAAATATCAGTATGACATAGTTTTGTTTAAAACTGTTTTAATCGTGATATATATTTATATATTTTTTCAAAACGAGTAATTTTACGGTTTCGACTAAAAAGTCAAAAACAATTTCGTTAGTTACATAATTAGGTAAAACGATAGTATTTACTGCGTTGAAAAAAATCAGCCATCATAGGGAATACGATTTCAAAAAACAAAACTGGCAGACAGATATATATATATATATATATATATATATATATATATATATATATATATATATATATATATATATATATATATATATATATATATATATATATATATATATATATATATATATACACACATATATATATATACATATATATATATATATATATATCTGCTCTCGTTTACACGCAAAAAAAATAATTTCTCTAAAAAGGTAGATAGACGAGAGCTTGGCCTTAATGTCACCACAAGACCCAGTATTAACTGCTGTAGCTAAAACTTCTATCAGTATTTTTGCCAAACTTAACTGACCCATCTATGGTAGTAATAAAGGCAAAAACAACAAGTCTATCAAATAGCACAGTTAATATTCTTTAACAAATTTATTTCAAACGGCAATCATCCCTTGTTCAATTTCGTTTACATTTAGCATCGTCTGTGATACTATGAAACTTTAAAATTTGCATGGCCAACTGAACGGGATCACTAAACGATTTGGTCAACACGAAGTGTCATTTGAAGATGCTTCTAATAATTTATTTCACTTCATATATACATTGTTATTCCTAAAAAAAAAAAAAAAAAAAAAAAAAAAAAAAAAAAAAAAAAAAAAAAAAAAAAAAAAAAAAAAAGTAATGAGCTGGCACTTGCATCAATGACATCAGGAAAATAATGTTTTAATGGCAATGCAGATTGGTGCAAGACATTCCATCTACTGCAGCTAACCTGCAAACTGTTGCTTGAAATATGTTTAAACGAACACACACTTAAAAGGTTGCGGCGGTAAGTTAAAAAAAATCTGTACTTTTATTACAAACATGTCTTTTGGGCACCTAAAATTGGTTTAAAACAACTTCTCCAGAATGCCGTAACTCCGAAAATACGAACTTGATTCGTAAAAACAAATGACGAAAAATGCGTTTGCCTTCAAATCCTATTTTATCACACAAACCAAACTGTACAAATGTTACCGCTTAGCGTCCCACAGGAAAAAGAATAACTGTAAAGTTGACTGGCTTACGTATCGAGATGATAATGTATTGGGTACGTTGGTAGTGCTCTATCAATGTTGTACCTCACACACAAACAAACGCAGCCTAGCTAGGCGGTCATCTTAAGAGGGCGTGGTACATAATTCAACGCTAAAAGTATTAATCTATAACTGTAGGTTTCTTAAAGCCAATTTGCAAAAATTAAACAACAGCAATCCTAGACAATAGTCATAGCCAAAGAATTAAAACAAAATAGTTTCCAGAGTTACGAACATCAGACGCACAATCTGTGACGCTGAAACCTCGTACATTTAACTGCGGCGAAAGAGATCACGCGTAACGAATAAGTGATTCTGGATAAATATTCACTCATAAAAATGGCAAATAACATTATCTAGGATTGTCATTGAGTATTTTATCCGTATTGGTTTCGAAAAAAGCGTAGAAAACAATTGATGTTTCAAGCGTTTATTTATCTACCACGCACCCAAGTGGTGGCACGATATTAGGCAGTCTTACGTAGCAACATCAGTCTTACCTCCACCTCCAGAATGGGGTTGGATAACAACCGAGGGTCTACGGACATCACTGTACACATCACTCCCAACAACATGGGAGAGCTGAAGAGACCAGCAAGTCAAGCATGGTTCTCACATACGCCCTCCAAAATTACGACGCGTCGCCGAAAAGACGATTGGCGAGCATGGTTCTGTTCCTTTGAGTTGTACGGCGTCACTGCTGTGACAAGCTCTCCGTACATAAGAAAGAGGATTTTAGCCTGCGATAGGCAGCGTCGTACGCGGGAAAAAAAATAATAAAATGTGTTTATTTCGTACATTTATTGTCTTAATGTGCTGCTAGTTGTTACCATGAGATTTGTGAAACTTCGCGGTTTTACAACCCCGTAAATACACTAATTCTTCTCTTATGAATAAGTGTATGCTACTTTTCGAAGGCTGTAAATAACCTATTAATATTTTCCGTTACATAATGCAAACAAATTACGCATACGTACCAAAATAATTTGTCATGTAGTTCATAAGATAAAAGTTATCTTCTATTTAAAGGTAACTACACCCAAAATACCTATAAAAGTAATATTCATTACCGGAAAAATTATGTTTAACAAAGCTCTCAATTACAAATGTTATCAAAAATTGACAATTTGAAGTATATTACGCTATTAAATTACAAATGATTCCAACATAACGAAATACACAATGGAAGACGTTTAAACACGTACTACATATAGCCATGTAGAATTATGTTAAGTTACTCTTCAGATTTCAACAAAACTTTTCGTTCTCTTAGTTACAAAATTGTGTTTTAGTTAAAACATATTCCATTAATTTTTGGGGGAAATGTCATACAAATAATACACACCTGCTTAAAATTACGGTTTTAATTATAAAAATCTGACCATAGTAGACGAAATTTCGATTAATTTTCGTTGGTGATTTGTCATTTCATTTTTACATGTGCAACATCTGTTTACTTAAAAATATTTCACTGCTTACGGTAATGCATACTATCGAATAAATACAAAAGCTTGAGCAAGTAGTCAAATAGCCTAAGCAAATTAGGATATTACTTTTTATCAGTTATTTTCACTTTGTTCGCTTAAATATTTTACGGGAAGAGGTTATTAACGTGTTGGTATAATATTTTGTACAGTTTATCGAACTGCAAACTTTGTAATTCATAGCTGTTGTAGATATGAAGCCGTGATCACGATAGAGTTATGAGTACATGATTCTCGCTAGCATTTTCGTGCTGCCGTCACATTTCTGTTGAAAAGAACTGCAACTGTAAAGCAGGATGCTATTCACGCAGCAGTTTCATTAAGTGCTGGCATCCCATGTCATCTACTACGTAAAATGTAACTACATATTATGGACACATCGGACGTAGAATTATGCGAAAATCGAATCATGGATAATACTATTTATGTGACCAAATATAAAATATAAAAGTCCATTTCACTATTTGTTGTAACTCGATTAATTTTGCGTGTAATGTAATATATATATATATATATATATATATATATATATATATATATATATATATATATATAGAGAGAGAGAGAGAGAGAGAGAGCATTATTAGCTCATTACTTTGAAAACTTGCAGCCACTTGTATTTTGTACATATCATTTTCTCATTTCCTTCTTGCCATTTAAACAAAATAAAAAATATAGAAATACAACACTGGATTTTAAAAGTTGAGACTCGAATAATGTGTAAGAATACATTTTTTTAACCAGTATAGGTTTTGCAGCAACATGTAAGTATTATAAACAACAAATCCATCGCTTGTGCAAGACAGTTTTTTTTTTTTTTTAACTGATCACCTACTACAACTTTCGGGATCTATCTGAAATGACACGTATTCATATAAGGTGCAATTTATATGTATATAATTACATCTCTCTTATAAGTTGCTTAGTGCTTACGTGTACAGACCCAGCTACGACGACGGGCAAAAACTGAGCGAAGGTCGGAGTTGTCATCAAGCCGGACTGGTGCGTCGAGAAGCAGCACACGAACACACGTGAGAAATTGGAGCAACCAGAGAACAATGGCACATACTTGAGTCATTCACACAGAATAACTTCGCACCACATTTCGCTTCACAATGTCGCGCATCTCGGCACATGCCGATAGTCCGACAAATATTTTTTAACTTATTAGTAATTCGCATCACGGCATTACCATACATTGTTTGATTCCTACCAAAGGAGACTTTTAACTACAGTAATTTATACGTAGAATTATCACTGCAGTAATGAGAAATAAGCAGCTAACCTTCCATTATTATTAATGTGTTGACTCGAAAAGTTAAAATAATGCATTTTTCTATTGTATACAAAAACTATTAAAATGCACTTTAAATTTAAGGCACGGTTCAATGTTAACAACCTGCACTTTATTTCAAGTCAAGACATTCTGTAAGTGAAATGTAGTGGTAAGTATTGTAACAAAACGTAGTTTGTAAATCTATTTCTTTTTCACAAACACGTTAATTTTCTAGTTCGTTCCAAATCTTTACAGCCAACTAAGAGATGTCATGTCAACGGTAAATGTTTTAAAATCTTTTGAAGCAAAGAGCAGGCAAGTAAACTAACCAGCATTTTTTCTTTCGAAGTGCTTCTCCAGATATACAGGATGTTACAAAAGGTACGGCCAAACTTTCAGGAAACATTCCACACACACCAAGAAAGAAAATATGTGATATGGACATATGTCCGGAAACGCTTAGTTACCATGGTAGAGCTCAATTCCTTACATCTAGTTAAATGTCATCTGAAAAACATTTCGTACCGACACTGTTCCAATTACCCAATGGAATGTTTCGTTAGAATGTACGTTACCTCCTAGGATCACCGCCAGGTGGGCGACCGTGACGGAAGGTAATCGTGACTGCACAGCGTCTCTTCAACGCATATATATATAATATATTATATATATATATTACACCCGTAGGGAACGGTTATCTTAACAATGATAAACTAAAAAATTATAACACTGATGGTAGACTGTTTGTGTAGGTTTCTATAGTGGAGTAGAAAAATACAGATAGGATTCTGAAATAGTTGGTGTTGTAAATAAAGCAAATATAAAAGTAGTTATTAACTGAAAACAAATAAATTACAGTATAAGGACATTATAAAAGTGTGTTAAGGCCATGTTCTCTCGTTTATTTCAGACAATTGCAAATAACGCAAATATTTTTTAACCAAATGCTTTGAAAAAATTTGAGACAGTGTACAGTTAATACGATACACAATTTTGCCAGAGGGTTTTTTAAAATAATGTACCGTTTGCGAGCAAAAAATTATTTTGCTTCATTTTGGCTTATTTTCACAACAAAATGTGTACTATTTCGGGGGCAAAATCTAAAAATCAGTTTGGTGTATTGCAACAGAAAAATTCGTATACAAACGTTGATATATAAGTGTTTAAACTGCCAAAGGAATTTTTGATATATGTATTAATTTGCGTTACAAAAAAAATATTTTCGAAACCACTGCTAAACTAGAGAGCGAGGCCATAAGACAACAGCGAAGAATAATCTAACATAACACTAAAGATGTGAAAAACCTTCAGTATGATTTTGGGAAACAAGTTTACGATTGCCAACTTCGAAATTAACTTAATTATAGTGGATCGTATAAAAGAAATTATTATAAATGTCTGAGGACTTACAGGAGACGGTACAGAGGAAGATAAATATAGTAAATTGAGTTGGCAAGGTGAATTAACATATTTATTATTTATTCTTTACCAGGCAACAACTCAACAAAGAAATTTTAACAAAATAACATTTTTGATAACTTTAAAATAAATGTTGACTTAGTCCAGAATGAGTCGGGAAAAATTAATTGAAAACATTTTGGTCAGCGCTTAATAGCGAGGCCCTAAGCGCTGGTGACGGAGACATGAGATAAGCATGGTGCAGCGACGGAATGAAAAGGCGGGTTAAACGAAATACCCCGAGAAAAGCCGCCAGCCAACTGCATCACGCACGATTCCCCGATTCCCACTTGAGAAAATCGGTAGAGAACCTACTGGGACCAGGGACTTATTCTAAGTTTCTTGGGTTGTCTATCGTTACCTTTCGATCTCGATTCCGAGAGAGAGAGAGAGAGCGAGCGAGAGCGAGAGCGAGAGCGAGAGCGAGAGCGAGAGCGAGAGAGCGAGAGCGCGAGAGCGAGAGCGAGAGCGAGAGAGAGAGCGAGAGCGAGAGCGAGAGCGAGAGCGAGAGCGAGAGCGAGAGCGAGAGCGAGAGCGAGAGCGAGAGCGAGAGCGAGAGCGAGAGAGAGAGAGAGAGAGAGCGAGAGCGAGAGCGAGAGCGAGAGCGAGAGAGAGAGAGAGAGCGAGAGCGAGAGCGAGAGCGAGAGAGAGAGAGAGAGAGAGAGAGAGCACTCCAGCCGATCGGGAAAAAACAACTCGGAAATAGGCTGTTCTAAGTGCAGTGTCGGTTCGTCGCCTCCTTACTTCGGCAAAGTTCGGGTTATCGACTTCCCCCTCTAATAGTTTTCTCCGTCATCTTAACTTATAGTTAACAACCAACTGGACAAAAATAAGTACTTAAAATTTTTACGAAAATATTACACGAAAAATTTCAACACAACTCTCCACACTGATGGCTGCTAGGAACTTGCCGAACAATATTAAATAACGTAACATTTCGTAGAAAATTAAATAAGCAAATTATGTATATGAATGTCTTAATAAATAGGCAGTGCTGAAATATACAATGCAAGAACACGAAGTGCTGTATAACCACTGGGAATTATTTTAATGTTTCATTAACATGACAGTAATTAAAATCATTTTAAAAAATCATAGAAATACCTCCTGAAATTTAATTTACTTATGACTTATCAACACTAGAATATACTGTACATATTATAGTACATATTTAAAAAATCTCGCGTTTTTGTGACGATTCGAACTCCAAAAGTATGTATTTCGGGGAGTAACACCCCAACATCACTAACCACACGGCCACTTATAACTTGGAAATATATGAACTCATAATGATCTAATACCTAACATGGTACTTGAAATGCGTCAAAAACTTAAAAAGTGTTTGCACAGTTTCAGCACTTCGAATATTATTTAAGATACAGTAAAATTCATTGAATACATCGGTAAAATTTTGCGATACTTAGTTAAAATATGCATGTCGTAATTTGCTCTTTTACAGACATTACAGTAACACAAAAAGACAACTTAAAAATAATTCGGTTATTGCTGTGGAATGTTAAAATGTATTCTACTATAGTAAGCTAAATAAACAAATTACAAACTTTGAGAAGATTTGAACCAACACATAAGTCATAAGCACCTCTGGGTCACGAAGGCAAAATACTAACCACACACCTAACTGTACAGTTATTACTTGCAGATTAAAATAGTTATATTTAACAAATGTAACGAAACATCTACGTTAACCATTTTTTTAGTTTGTGCTAATACTTTAAAAAGTGTTTAGTTACGTTTAATAAGAGCGGGTGTGAAATGTATTATGCATATAATATTACACGCATCAAGCCACCCCCTCGTCCAAAATGTATTCTATGATAAGTGAAATACTGTGCTAATCAACTCTTTGCCGTACTTCAAACTATGGATCTAACGAAACATTAATGTTATTATATCAAGCACAATGTTTAGATTGCGGAGATGCATAACTATTGTGCCGATCTGTAATAAACGTAACCTTCGCGTTTTCGTCCGCCACGATTGTTAACTAGACTTCCCGATCGTCAAGTAGCTCTCGGCAGCAACATAGCACTCGAGAACTGCCAATCGGGTTGAAACGAGAATCGAAAGTAAACGAGACCCTACATGTAACTTAGAATAACTAAAACCTGATATTTGCCAAGAACCGTTTATTTCACGATCGAGATGTCAATTCCGAGAAACTTAGAATGAAGTCCCTGAACCCGGATCGACGTGATGAGAAACGAGTGGTATGACAAATCCCACCACTGCGGAGAATTGTCAGGAAGAATAAAGCATGGTCGAAAAATTGTGATATGGACAGACGGGATATATTTATTGAAAACTGACACAGCCTAAATAAAATAGTTCGCGAGATGAATGGAATTCAATAATATAAGGCAACTGCTCAGGATTGCAAAGTATCTTTATAAGAGTATAAATAATCAAATAAGACGAGCAAAGAGCAGGACTTGGCGTCGTCTCAATTAAAAAAAAAAGTTTTTCTGTACATATTCAAATAAAAAGAAACTAGAATTTCGAATAGGGAAGTGAACTAACAGCAATGTAGACAAGATGTAATCTTCAGGCCATGAGGCTCCATTTTTTAAATTACAGGTAAAGTTATGTAAATATCCCATGAATGTCGCCGCTGAGAAGATTACTAGAAGAAAAATTGGACTGGGAGGAGGTGTGTGTAGAGCTCATTGATTTGCCCGACCTCAGGAGAATACAAGATAAACATAATGAAGATGCCTGAACATTATCATAGACAAACTAATGAAAGCAACTGCTTATCAAACTCAGTTCTTTAAATTTGTATCTGTGCAGTAAGTCCATGCCTTGTAGTTTAACGATGATTTGGACAGTATTTCTAAAGCAACCTAATAGAGATATTGAATAATCTCTACGTTATTTTAAGTCTAACAAATATTAATTTGTACCGCTACTTTCTTCGTAGCCACAGTTTTATTTATTAAAAGATTTTTCAACTACACACATTTTGTCATGAAATAATCCAAAATCAATTTTTTTTCTGATGACTGTAACGTGTCTAGATGAACGTATGTAACTAAACTTTTTCAACCTTTTGCTGAAGTCATACACTGGTCATAGAAACAACAAAAACTCCAACCAGAAACACAGCGTGTTTTTGGGTTTGCCCAGCAAATAAGGCTATCTACTTGACTCTACGGAGAGAAGGCTCCTTCCTGTCTGTACGTAACAGTTAAAACATTTGAAGAGGACAAATTACAACACAATTTTATAATCGATTTTAAGGGCAGCCACTACGAAATTTCGTTACTCTCAGGATAGTTCTGAATTTTACACTTGTTTCAGGGAGAATCCAAATATTTCTGAACATCATTCTGTTCAATAACCGGAGTTGTAAATGCAGTTGCAGAAACGTTCAATAAAATTAGTGCAATTAACAGTAAGTCCATTACTCAAGTACATTACCTAATGAGTGGATTATTGTGCTCTATTAACAAATCCACAGGCTGTAGAATCACAATCATGTTCTGCCGAACTGATAGTAACGGAAATATTATATGCATTCTAACTTCACATCAAGTCATAAATCCTGCCTTCTGTGATTACATTATCAGGACGTCGGCTAAGTCTATGTCCGAGAATATTTATATATGGTACCTGCACCAATAGTTATTATGTCGTATTTCAAAGATCTCGAGAATTAGTAAAAACAAAAAATTATTCCTACGTAACTATTTTCTTTCTTAGCGTAGATGAGAGTATTTTAACTGTCGTTTTTAACATGGTCTTCAAGGGAACTATAAACATTCAATAGCATGTTTACCGTAACATTTAGGATGGTATTACTAAACGTTAAGTTTGGGTATACATAAGTAAGACTACCAACTCAGGCACTGGAAAACGAGCGACTGAGACTTGAGTACGTATCTCTCAACGTGTTTTCAATATGTCCTAATATGCCATCAGATATATCAGAGCTTATTATTCGCTGCCACATGCCAGGCTACAAACAAATGCAGGCTACATTGCATGGTGCTCGTTTATGATAGTTTTAGCAAAAACACATTTCATTTTTTTTATATTTGAAACGTCGGTTACATTTGAATTTGTTTAAAAAATTAAAAAAATTTTTAAAAATGTAAAAAATATTAAATATTTCCCATTGCAAACGCTGAAATTAAAATGGTAAAAAAATTGTTTCTTGTTCACAGTGAAAACAAGTTCACTTTTTTTACAGGCGTGTCCGAGAAAGCAACTTTCTTTTGCCGTTTATGGTCCTTGCATATGAACATACTCGGATATCAATATACATGTGCGATTACATCTAAAACGTTCCTCATACCACTGAAAATTACACATTGTAATAACTTATTTTAAGGCGCTCACCTTCTTGGAGATTTCTCCCACGCCTAACGACCGAAAAAGAAGAAAAGAAAAGGACGACATTACACGAACTCTTACGTGCCATCGCCTCATTGCACACACACAAGTGAGCAGATTTTCACCATATTGCATTTGCAATTATACTTCAAACAGTGTACCAATCTACATTGGAAACGACTCTGTAGCAATGTTTAATGCACACCTCAGTCGTGTCAAGTTACTGCATTTTGATATAGAACAATCTGAAAGACACGCACATTATTATATATTATAATTCGTGTTACGCATGCGTATTGTAAATCGACATAAATTAGTCATAGAAATGTTTTACGTGTATCACTGGTTTTCTTAAAGAGGAATTGCAATTTGCAGAGAAAACCCATTCTATTTGTGCAATTGGGTTATTGCATGCTTGAGGAAGTCACTGCTCCAGTGCAGGGCCACATTTCATGTCGCTTCTGAGGGAACGGCAGACGCCTGCAAACTCCGTGGTAGGAAGTTTGGTTCTCAGGATGTGATACCCTTAACTCGGAGTTTCTCCCTTCTCGATGATTTATCATTCTGTGTTTAGCAACATTATTGCTGAAATTAACATTAACTTGAATATAATCAGGATTATGCCACGTAATATGAAAACAGCAAACAATATTTGACCCACAAAGAGTCGAATCCGAAGAAACCACTTGAACGACATGCACATTACCGACTGGGCTAGCAGATTACAAACTCGTAATGTCTCTAAAATGTTGTACATAAATTGTAACATCTGAAAGTTACACATTCATTCACGTTAGTTTATATCACTCAGGATCTTGCTGCCATAAAGATTTATTTCAGGTACTTTCTGACCGTTAATTCTCTCTTACCATTAAAAATACTTATTCAGCAAGCAAACTATTAAATTCACTGCACTATATGTAACTGCAAGTCCACTGCGCATGTGTAGAGTTTGTTTCTTGCACCAAAAATAAATCAAGAAAATCTGATCTTTACAAATAAAGTCGGTCTACAGCTCAACTAAGGTTTTGACTTACAACGTACCGTTTAGCAATATCGTTCGGGACATGATTAAAGGTGCACCTAAACCCTTATTTAAATGTTTAGGAATACCAGCCTTAAAGTTTAACTTACAATTAATTATAATATTTAAGTTCGCCCGTGGACTGCTATTCGTCTGAAGTGTTACGTGGATCTACTGTCAAGCCAAGCTTCAGGAGTTTGTTTGGTTTATGGCCGGACGTAAGTTTTGAATTCCTTCGGCCGATGTCATTTTGACTGCAGTTCTCAGCTTGTGACCAGTAACACCTGCAGTGCACGAGTTCATATGAAAAGTGCTAAGTGTTCCATTGGCCGTCAAGTCTGTGCCTGGATATTTAGACGCTTTTCTGGCAGTTTTCAATCGTCTTGGACAATTTTCATGTTCTTTTCGTCAACTTTTCTCTACATCTCTTATTGTCTTCATATACTTCGCCACGAAGTACTGGTTTACCGATGATAAGTGTCCAGAGTCCCCTTGAGACTTATGTGCTACAATTATTTTTATAATGCATCAATTTTGCAGTATGTAGTACTACGCATTTGTTTATTTTTATGTTTTGTGGGTGTTTCATCATCATGTTACACAAAGCCCACTTTGGAAAAAAAATTCTTCTCTCGTATTTCTTCTCACCCTCATTGGTAAGTAGCCTATTTTCCCAATCAGATGTTCCTTTTCCACTGTAGTCTTCATGCGAATAAAATTATGTTGGCTTATCCATGTTAAGTAAGGGTTAAACACCTATGAGTTAGTTTCTCCGTGGCTAATTTTAGTCAAAGGATTCATTTCGGTTTGAAGCATTGAATTAGAGCATGCGCACTGTGGCTTTTCTGCCCCGCTGTTGGAAACACTATAACCATCTTCGATTGCTCCAGTATTGTGTATCTGTGAACTGTTCATAACGTTTCCGCTTCCCAAATCCAACTGCTTCCGGGCTGGAATTATGAATTGCTAAAACACACAATTTTTTTTTAACTAAGCATTGTTCTCTCGCTACAATGTTAAAAAGAGTTGCCAGGCGAATTAACTGTTTTCCTCCTTTTTATGAGATAAATACAAAATATGTTCGTAATAAAACGTATTGGTTAGTCATACTTCCTTATATTTGCTACGGATGTATCCAAAGAGTTATTTTCGATTTACAAAACAATGTCTACATGATTCACAATGTCATAATTGAATTCGACATTTATTTTCAAAAGTATTTATTACATGAGACAAGAGATTTTAAAGTTCAAATTAATATAACAAGTATAATATAAAAGCTTTCACAATTTACATAGTAGGCCTAAACAATTTAATATTTTTCATTTGCTTCATACACAGTTCGCAAGTGGAACTGTTATATTTACTTTTGCTGAACTAAATCGTTTACCTACATAATTATTTTGCCAAAAACACACTGCACAATAGTGTACCCACTTATCAGTTTCTCGAATAAAAGTGATACAAATTTAGTTAGCAAGCTACTCCGGAAAATGCCGTTCAATTTTTATACTGCGTTATGCATACTAGAATGACAGTTGCTATTTGTTATTTTCCATTATAATAACAAATCAAAATAACATATTATACATATTAATAGTGTTCAAATATTGAAGATAAATGATACGGAATCATCATAAGGAAATGGAACAGGGATGCTACAACATAAATAAATCACTCCATAAGATTGTACTTAAAATTTTATTTAAATTTATACATTACCTGTGAACAATCTTTCAATTAAAAAATATATTATGTTGAAGGAAGCAATCATTGATTACTATGTTTGCAATTTCACTGACATAATTATGGATCCTTTGCTAAATGCAATTTATTAATTTGCTCGTAATTCCTCCTGTACATTCTGGTTCGGTGGCTAACCGCCTTTGCTGTTTTGTTCTGTTCAACATATTGTCAACATACAAAACTGTTCCGCTGATGTATGTATAGAGTACATAAATAGAATGTTTAGTAGATATTTCAAGGTAAAAATAGGCATGATACTAAACACATATGTGAACACATCTTACTAATGATGACCACCTTCAAAGACAAGAAAATGCTCATAGGCAAACTACTAATTTGTAAATAAATTAGAGCTGGGCGAACTTACTCTACTAAACATACAGCATTAAGTAAAATAATTTCAACGACGTTCTGAATTTCTTATTTGTGTTAAAACGTATCAAATTTCGTTATAAGAATGCGTATTAATAGTGTACGCGTTATTTGAAAGGCATATGACCGAATTACAAGTTTCGTGCAAGAAATCAATAAGAAGAATAAAACTGATATCACTGTTTTACCAACATATCAGTTGTGTTTCTATTGAAGAAATTAAGGTACAAAATGTATACAATACTTACTGATTTGTATAAAAACTTACAATTGTAGAAAGTTACATTTACTAGACAAATTCTGGGATGTTTCGAAATTTTGTTACTATGAACGCAAACGTTCGAAAAAAAATACAAGTAACATCAACTAATAAGGCCACTTTTGCGGCTATTCTTGATTTGAAAATATATTAAAGAAAAAAACCACATCCCGGTTTCCTCATACAGTGCCCTTTAGTAGAAATATGCTGAAATCGGCAGCAGACATTGCAGTATGTGATTTACTTTGCCAAGTAAATCTTCTTTTATGCTATCTCACACACACAACATATTAAAGTTGTTTTAGAAATATTTAACTGGTGAGTGCACTTCCATAGCTGACGTTTCCGATAATTCGCCATTAAAAACACAGTAAGTAACACGCTTGCAACAATATTTTTTTACAATACCAAGACAAATATTTAAATTGAATCCATCAGTATTTGAAACATGCAACTGTCGAGGAACAAGTTTCTTTTGCTACGTGACAGAATTAAAACGCCAGGACTCACTCGCCAGTTGTTGAATATTTGTAAAACTACTCAAGCATATTGTGAGTGAGATAACTGATAGCCGATATCGCTCGGGAGCATAGCTAGGTCCCTTCCAAACAGCAAGTTTGAAAATGTTGCTCTAGAAGATTCGTGAACAACTGAACGCTACACCAGAAAGAGTAAAGGTACTAGAGTCCCGGTGCTTCTGAACTTTTAAACAAAGACTGACAGGTAATGTTCCTTGATGCGGCTGAATCTTTCAAACATCCCATATGGCTAGTGGTGAAGCACTGTAGTTATAATCTTACTAATACCAAGAATCCTGGTCACATATTTAAACAATGTCATCTCAAAATTCCGTCCTTAACATGACTTACCAATGTATTGGTTACTGGACACTTTTCATTCTTCGCGTTTTGTATGACCTCGGGCCACGTAAAGAATGTCTCGGGATACAAGAAGGTGGCTAGTTTCTATTTCAGTAAATTGAAGGTGACCCAGGACATTTACAGCTATTTGTTAAAATGAGGCGCCGACACATTATTTTTTAAGAAACTCTTCCAATTGTTCTCGGCTCATCCTTCACTGCGTAACGTCAAGCATATTACATCACTTCTTCACATACTCACGATAATGGAACACGCAGAATCTCGGGAATAATATTGAGAGGGGTTTTACTATTGTCTACCATCTGCAGTATTATGCAGTTCCTTCAGCACTACTAGGACTCTAAATCCTGCCAGAATCACTGGGAAATACGTGTGCTTTCTTTTGTTATTCTATGATCTCCTATGTAGTACACCATTCCAAAGAGAAAGGAAATCCCACTGTGTCCAATAAGCTTCAACTGTAATCCCGAGAATTATCTTCTTTCCTCCTGGTTGTTGCCGTTTCTTTCCACTGCAATATAGGCCGCAGAGTGCAGGTCATTCAATTGATCATTCTAAATTTCCTCATTGCTCTATGTGGCTGTCTCATTACCGAAAGTACGTTGGTGGATATCAGTCCTACATAAAGCAATATACCCACAGTAATTTTTTTCTTCCTGTTATTTGCAATGATGACAGGATGGTTCACAGAACATCTAGGAAAACAGCATAGACATTAATAAAGGCATCCAGCGGGCCGATTACTGATCGTTTTGACCTCGTCATAACAGGAATGTGACTTCGGTAAGACGTCCGATAACAAAATGCGACCACTAATGTACAATGGCACACTGCGATGACGACGACAGCGCCTTGGCACAGCATCCACTATGGCGCCAAAAACGTGTGCCTCAGTTAAGTTGTTGCATCGATATTTACTATAAACGGAACACTGGAACACTATAAAAATTTGTAACGTTTGCTTACCACTAGGCTATTGTGAGCTACTGACAAGATTCATCTTTAATGCATACTGAACTTCCAATGTTAACAAGGAAAAAAAATCGGCGTACGCGTACGATACTTTTCCCATGCGTATTTATGAACTTATACTGTACATTGTGTTAATTTTTCATTTCATGTAATGGAACATAAATTTTCCGTACAAGCAAGGAAATATTTCCTTTCAATGATACTGTAAACAAAAATTGTTTAAAGAGAACTATTAAGTTTCCATCGCAACGAGGAACCAACTTTATTTTAATAAACAAAGTTGACTCTCTGAAGCCTTGCTATTTCTTGATTGTCAAAAATCAATGTCATATTACTCTAAATTCTTGCATGCGACACAAGCGTCAGGAACACCAACGTACATGTAATTATTTGCAAAAGTTAAGACGCCATAGCACGGCCAGGCGCTCATGATGGACACAATCGATATTTTCTTTCAGCGTCACACGATGCCTGTCACGCGCGCGAAGCCGTATAGTTAGGGCACCCTATACGAAAATATCCAAAATAGACCATTTGCAGGTTTGTCTATTATTTCCAAATCATATTGGGGGCCGCAGCGGCCAAGCAACCACAGCTCTGGCCTCCCACCAAGACGATCTGGCTTTGTGTCACACCATTTTTACGCAAGTGGATATTGTGCCGGACTATGTCACCGGTCGGCGGGTACTGTCAGAGACTCTCGTTTTCTCCATACTTGAATTTTGTAACTGCTTCATATTCATATTGTTCACCCTCGCCGGCTCTCAAGAACATAGCTGTTAAGAGACACAAAAATCTCTTCACTTTACTTCAAAACCACATACCTGGAGGTAATGAATCCATCGCAAAAGTTGACCTTCCAGATTTCCGAAATCACCCAAACAACATTTCGTATAACGAACTGTCCACTGATAGAGGCGAAAAGTAAAAAAATGTTGCCTTCACTAGTGCTAACAGCTCCCTAATAATCATAGTGACTTATCTAGCTAACACACTGTCTCTGTCCTCATGGTTTGTCCTGGGTCAACCAGCAGAAACACACCGTATATCAATACCTTCCCGTGGTCATTGCACTCAATGCATTACATCCATAGATATGCATTTCAATATTTTAGACTGGGCATTTATACGTAATAAAAATTTTATTTTTATTACGTTACGTTCAGTTTTCAATTGATCCATAAATGTGTATGCTCTGAGTACAAACCGCTTAGTCATAGAATGAATATATTTATCAACTATTCTGTTAGCTGAAAAAATATTAAATTCTATTTTTTTTGTGTTGCACAATTTTTCAGAAACATTGGTGTGAACGAGTATTTCTTATAAGCTATAAGTATGTAAAATTGTTCCAAGACCAGTTTACATCTAAAATCTTCAGATTCGCCCAGCTCTAACTAGACATCGTAAACGTTAACTTTCTTCCCATGTAAAAATTTGATTTTATAATTACAGTTACATATGTGTGATAATACGGAAGAAATACTACTGTAATAAATTTGGCAGTCTCTCATAGCATAAGCTTTTAAACATGTCAACAAAATTAACTTAATATACTCCATTACGTTTCTTGCTGTAACCGTACTATGGTTGGCAATTGTAGCAACTGCAGAGTACGGTTATTAACATAAAAATAAAAATAATAATAACACCTTAATATGGCGTTAAACAAATCTACCCCATGAACAGAAGCCAGTAACAAATCACCTCTCAAATAATGAAAAGAAAAAAAGGATTGGCAATAAGTTATTACTGAGCTGCAAAGCCGATTTCCAAGAGGCGTTTGCATATTAAGTAAACTGATGAAGATTTTGGAAAATGGCAACAAGAGTAACATTCGAAGCAGACAACTGAAAAGAAAAAAAATAGTTTAAGCAGTTCTATGTAAATAGTTTTCATCCCCGTATCTGTATTAAAGTGATTAATGGAGACGTTTTCCAAAAAGTATAAAACTATTTTGAATGAGAAAAGTAGGCGAGTTTTACCGCCACCGTGCATTATGGCGTATAATGCACGAATGACGAAGAGGTTATCCAACTTACAATTACCTACAACATTATGTGATACAGTATGAGCGCTACATTATTGTCCTCGGAGGTGCCATAGTAATTAGTAGTATAGATTGTTACTGTAAAGTGAGTAGTTTCGAAGAGAACCTTGACAAGAATATATTTTTAAAAAACTATACTGTGTATGAAATAAACATACATGTGGTTACGACTTACACTTCTTTATTTGTATTACGTTGCCGGCCGGGTGCATGCAGTCTGCGCGTTCAAAAGTTAGAAGAGTGAAAACTGTAAAGACGACACAACATGCGCATTACGCCTCCTCGTAGCCCCTAGGCGCAAGTCACTGAATTGCACGCAGTCTTCTCGCCGACGACTAGCCTATACGAGACATTCAGTGGTGACCATATTATTTTATGACGTGATAGTAAAGTTAAAGGTGCGTCGTACACGCCTCTGCTTTTAAAATATACTGCGCCAAGATTTCCATACCTAAAACGGACAGCAATAACACCTATTTTTTGTCATTTTAGGCGGGCGGAAAATATGATTTATCAGTAGTGGCGAATCTGAAAAGGTGTATACACACCTGCAGTGTACTTTGAATGCTACTTCTAAGCAGATATAACACATGCGTGTTGAGTAGTCTTCGAATAATCTCGTAACAACCGAAGCTCTGCACACAGCTCGATGGCCACCTTAATGGCACAAAAACTAATAGGGTCGAAGGAAAAAATAAACATGACTTAGTAGTACTCACTTTACTGTGAAAAGTCTATAGTTATTTCATCTTACGTCAATACAAGACAGAAGCTTTGAGACACGACTCGCTGTGTACAGATGAGACCCGAAAAGTTCGCGAGTTCACTGACCTGAAGGTTAATCTCAAGAATATCTGTGTACTCAAGTAGACAGCAGCTGCTCATTGGCTGTTCACTGATACAGTAATACCACATTAGGCCTGGATTAAGTTGATTTTATACAATTGGATCAGTGCCCTCCATGAGGTGGCAAACAAGGCACCAGCCAATCACAAAAGTTGTCTTTTATTATGACCAAAACAAAACACGAAATTTTTAGGTCTCTATGTATATAAAATTTGTATTTTTATGACATAATTTTGCATTGCAGCAACTATCCTATGAATGCCGTCTATTTTCTGAAGAAAAAAATCCTTCAAAAACCTTTTGAATATTGTATATTTTATGTGATGCAAAATATTTCCTCGGTCTTAATTGCCTAAATTTTAAGTTAAGCTACTATGCTTTTGACTGAACTACTCAGTTACTCTTTTCGGCCCAATTATTAACCTAACGCAAATTATAGTACTTGTTCCAATTGGCACTAACCAAGTGATCACGTAATTCGGTCCAGTATACAAAAATAATACCGCATTCGGTGGCTAAATACATAATTCATTGTCTGTATGTCCATATGATTTTAATCGAAGCAACACAAATTCCTAAATGGGCAAAATAACTATTTGAAATGCTTCCACTGTCACGGATCTTGTGACTAGTCTACATGCAGAGATCAAACGATATTATGAAACCGAAACAAAAATTGCTTACCGTTTATCCAGTCACTACAAATAAGGCATTCGAAACTAGAATACATTGACTTCAGGAGGTAATAATGTAATAATACAATTTTTATGACACGGTAATGAAGGATAGATTAAGTAGTCCCTGCTACTATTCCTGCGTACACTACATTACAATGTTCACGTCAAACTGTGCACCATTTCGAGCCCATATTTTTTAACGATTGACTTGGAAAGTTTCTCACTGTACTACGCTGTAGTAGATGGTCCTGTGGTTCGAAACACACTTCTTACATCTGAATCGCGATTCTTTACCTTACACTAGCGAGCACAGCGCTTCATAGTGACTTAACTTTGCAACACCTGGCCAAATATGAGACAAAACTTCGTCACAAATGCCTATTCTCAGAAATATGGTTCGCGTTGTAAACTATCTTACTTTATACTCTTCTGCCACACCAACATTGCTTACGTTAATAATCTGTATAAAAATGTACAAGATACATGATGAAATTATTTATACTTGTATAAACATTTTAAATATGTATAGTGAATTTCCTTGTAAAATTGCTTTGTTATGTAACAAGGTTGTTTTATTACACCTTAACAAATATATGTTTTTAATAAAAGTAGCAGGTTTGCTCGGGAAGGAAAATTTCTGTAGTCTCCGATGTATATTTGGGTGAAACAAATTGAATGCGTTCGTAAAATGTACTGTAGAATAAGTAACGTTAGAAAGTAAATTGCTCGTTCCTAAAAAATTATTTTAAAAACCCAGCTAAGTGCGTAGTTATCAGACCCAGAGTTTATAGTCGATTACTACGTTCATCCACTAGTTTTGGTTATAATAAATAAAACTCTTCAGTTAGCATCAATTCAATTTAAAGATCACGGCAAATTTAAAAAAATTCACTTTTTACCAATTGGTATCTTTTACAAGCACAAGTTTCGTAATTCAAGAAATAATTTCTTTGGAAACTGGGTTTCCAAAGAGTTTTCCTTGTAAAAATTACAAAATATTTTTTTGGAATGTACCACATCATGTTGATATACTAAATCATGTTAAAATGTCACGTATTCGTATCGCTGCAGAAAAAACATTGGTTCACCACATCGGGTCTCCTAATACTGTGATCCGAGTTATATTTCTGGCTCACCCAAAGTCAGTTTCCTTGCACGTAATGCAAGTTGGCGAAATTAATTGGTTTATTTTCCTCTGGATGCTTCCGCTTCCTTTAAGATTTCGTGGAACATGATCGCTTGATGGTAACACCAAAAATTCCTGTACTGGCTACTTCTCTTGCCTCCAAAATTCTTTATATTTGCAAACAACGCAAGGTTTGTTGGCAAAATCAATATCAAGTTTTTGAGCAGAAGCGGGGAGGAGAAATTCAGAATGAGCTGTGTTTGCAAACTTCTCTCTAACCACCCACCTCTCAAAAACTCGTACCTACTCAGATCACTAATATAATGTGTTGAAGAAAACCAAGTGGTAACTACGTGATTGGATACTAGAATTGCCAAAGCCATGACTTCAATGCGCTAAGTTTCTTGTTGTAGTTGATAAAATTCTGTTACATATAACTTCATACGTAATCAATAAGAAAGCAGAAGGAGAAATATGTTCCTAACTGTATACACTTAAAAATAATCAGCACAAAACTGAATTTCTCCCGATGGCATGAGGTTTGTTTTTTTCTGGAAACCTAAATTACATACTGTTTCATTGCTACAATTTAATCCTGCTCTATACTGCTGTGCTCCGACTAACATGATCGTCCGAGACTGACACAGGCGATAAAATTGAGGCACAGTGAGGATTTATTTACAAGCCACAGAGTAACGTCCACAGGTGATGTGCGGTGCGTGAAATGTTGCATCACAAAAGAGCTCGAAATATTTTGGAGACAAAAGGCGCAATCGTATTTGATGGAATCGACAGGCAAGTTTTACGAACGTAACCGAATATCCGCTGTTCTCAAAGCACTTCAGACAACACGACACATGCAGCGGCGAACAAACAGAAACAATTCGACCTCGATACTACAGCGGGCAGCACAGGGACGGTAAAGCCGCATTACCACCACGGCCCCTTATCACATGTCCAAACCATGCTTATTTGTGCTTATGGCCACTGCTTGTTGTGCGTACTGGCGCAATTAGTCACCCGGGGATCAGGATCGCCCACGTGTTAAGTTCCTGCAACATGCCACTCTCCAAACAAACGCACGTTTGTTTGACTTGTGTGATCGGACCAGCGCTAGCCTGACGTGCCCGCGGCGACTCTGATCCAGAGGTAAACAATCGCTGGGCCGGGATCCCCGTGGCCAAGTAAAACACAAGAATGACATACAACGACGGGGAGCCCAGCGAACAAACGGCCGCTGCTCAAGTCTGCAATGTTTGGCACGCTGAAGAGGATGACTCTCACCCAACTACATAGGAGTTGAGAAACACGATTGTAGAACAACAGGTCTGAACCCAGGCTGCCTACCTGGAAGTCCTGACGAGAGTAAGTATAGTGTTTTATGTGTTAAAATAAATCAGGTGGTACTCGGTATGTGTTGAGCCTACATCACCATTGACTTTTTTGTCCACCTCGATGATTTCTATAGGGTCTTTTCGGATGTTTTTAATCACCCTGAAAACTACGAAAAAATAATATTTTCAGTAACACAAAACACTCTAAAATTTCATCCGATAATATTTCCCCACATTTTCATTCCTTCTGCAATATTCTCCTCGAATAAATGCAGGAAACGGTTTCTGTCGGGAAGTGACATAATTAAGAATGACTGAACATCGAATATAATTTAACATGTACATCCCATCCTTGCCGACGCAACAGTTCAAAGGTAGGCAACGCCCCTAAGTTTCCCCACGTATTTACCATATTAGTACGTCACATAACAGCCAGTGATTTGGTGATGCTTCAACGCTGCGGTAATAGGTTTAACGATTACGAAGTTCGACTTCATACTATTAGCGAAAAGTCACTCTGATACCTCTAAAAGAGTAAAACCTTAAATATGAGACATTTATAAAAAAATATAGAGTGTGACGTTTGTTTGCGTCCAAAAAGTGAATCGACCGAATAACTTACATGCGTTCCATCACTCCCTACTAACTCGTGGATATAAAACAAACTTAGTCACGTGTTCGAGAAAACATACTTAACTCTAGGTTACGTTTCATTCACCAAGAAGTAGCGACGCGCGCTAGTAGTACGATGGTAACGTTTCCTTTTGTAAGAAAGTAAAACATCACTGCACTAGTGGTGATGACGGCTGTTTCAGGAGCTAAACCTGTAGCATGTGGGCTAACTCAACAACTTTGGCAGATATGTCGGTGTCCAGTACTTTCAAGGGCTATTACTGCAGTTGACAGCCATATCGTCCGAGAAGAGCGCAAGGAGAAAACTCAGCAGGACTAACAAGAAAAGTGTTGATAAATTAGTCGTCCATGTATTACAAAAGATCTGATGCTCACTCAAATTCTCCCGTCAAGTAAATTACAATACACAGCAATAACAGTATCACATGTGTGTGTTGTCACGGAAAAAAATTTTAGCAGATGCTCTGCTGAGAATTTGAACGTAAACGACTGTCACAGCAACCAGCATTTAGCATTTATCAAGCCTAACAAGGCGAAAAAGATTTTCCTTGAAAATTTTTTGTGCCTAAGATTAAATGTATTTTCCCAGTAATATTAATTGTTGGCACATAAACTAAGTTCAAAGAGACAAACTATTTGTGCTTACTCTGCTGTCTATAGTATGAGATACGCGAGACGTGATGGCAGCGAGGTCATGGCTTCCGGTAACAAGCTCTTAAGTGAGTGTAAAGCTAGGTAGCGTGTCCCTGGAATGATAATCCTAATCCTAATCTTAGACACCCATAAGCATGCGGCGGGGCATCTAGGTCAGCTGAAATTCCCGGTGGTCGTTGGATCTTGGACTGATCCACCTCGTGCCACTCCCTGATCGGTAGAGACTTGCAAATTCTGCGATATTATATGACAGCAGACTGAACTTAAAGTGTGTGCTCATCTGACTTCTTCTGCTGGCCCACAGTTTGTGTAGCACGCCTTAAATACATATTTTGACAAATTATAAAAGGTCAAACATAAAATGCCCCCTATTATGCAATGCTGGCACACAAAGATACGAAGTACAGGAGCCAATAACATCACTGGGTATGCTAGAATGAATATAGGCCAGTGAATTCCAGCCTGTCTCCAAATAATTACGTGTAGTTTGCATGTCTCTCCCGAAAGGTTATTACGTAGGTAAATGTCACGCTTCAATAATGGCGTGGTGTTGTCATTATGTAGCTCTCTTATTCAAGTCCATCTCCACTTCTTCGAGGGTCAAACTGAAGACGCAGGGTTCACCCTCAGCAGATAAGGAAGAGAGGGCGTGACGTAACGCTGTATCGCGACGATGAGGGAGCTTCGTTCTGCCTTACCTCCAGGAACAACGGACTCTTCAGCATGCTGAGGACCTACTAACGGACTTGCATTTCGAAACTGAAACCTGCAGTAGGAGTTACACCTCGAGCATTGGTGGCTTCAGTGAAGGAGTGATGTTCCTGGAGTGTTACTTTATCTCATGTGAAAACTCATATGCATGGTATCTCGCAGGCATTCCGGGGATCTGCGTGATAGTCCAAGCCTTCTTTGTACTGTGTTTACCGAGGGTCGGAACCGGAGTGGTAATGGTTGAAGTTCGTGCTTAGAGGCCTGGAGATGGTGGCGTACATGAATGAACGGTTAATTCCGTTGTTGATCCATAAAGTACTAGTAAGCAGGCCTGTTACCTTAGCTGAACAGCTGTAGTTTCTTTGAGAGGGGCAGTCAGGTTTGTCCAAAAATGTTTGTACTTCTTGAGAAGGACTCTGTCTGGTTTGCCTGGTAAGAGGACTCGGTGCGAAACGTGTTCGTAGAAGCCCTCATCAAGCTATCAGGAGTAGTTAGCTATGGTGACTTAATGGGCGAGGTGGTAACCATTTCCAAGCATTGCAATTGGAAAGGGCGTCTGTCAGACTCTACTTGTGCGACTGATGTGGCACAGTGACATGATACAATAGAACTTCTTAGACGTGATACTCTAAATTTGCCTGATTGCAGGTCACTAACACTGATCAGCGATGGAAATATCCGATTTATCCACTGATACACCTACTAGGTTCCGGTATTGGAAAACCAGACAGTGAAAAAATCCTGGTTACGGTTTATAGGAAACGTGACTCGTATATGTATTAAAGCATCAAAGTTGAATTCAGCTCTTCTCTTTAAGCAATAGATATGGTTTTTCTTCAAGCTTCGAAACAGCAGAATAAAAGTCAACAAGTAACCAGTAACAGGTGTGTCACTGGCTTACGAAATGTGTACCCTACTAAAAGCACTCACAAAAAATTTAACAATTACGGAGATACCATGTTTCAGGTGGTAAACAATCATGAATAGTACATACTGCGAATGGAGGGAAAGTGACTGTGAGGTATAACACCATATGGTGAAATAATTAAACTGCATTATCAATATATGCAGCTTCCAAAACATCAAAATCCTTTCAGTTACCACACAAAACTGTTGCCCGAAAGATATACTGATGCAAACGAAAATGGACTTTCAGTAGAAATTAAAGAAAAAAACCTCTACAAAATCTTTGTAAAGCATTTCAACAAAGTATGTAGGTAGATATGCCGGCACTCTTAATCGGACTGGTCAATAACGCAAGTGTAAAGAAGAAATGTTAGTTACGTCCATATAACTACCAAGAGTCTCGAAACGAGCAAGAGGAGAAACGCAGTTATAAACGGAAACACTAACACAGCCCTTATATCTATCATTCCTTATCGATTAATACACGTACAAAAGTAAACATTCTTCTTTAGCAGTTATGTAACTCAAATTCTTAAACAAATATTATACTCGCAGTTCTCAGAACTCAAAACCTAACAGCTCTTGTGATCAAACGACATTTCTACGTACATGTTTACGAGAGATTATTCTGTTGACGGATCCAGACTTTACACACATATGACCCGCATAACTTACCTCAATACCTTTCTTATAAAATAAAAAATAATGTTCTACATAGATAGTGACTACAATAGCAAACTGTCACGGTGTGTGCCAAACCTAGTTATAACTGCGTGAGAAACGTTCTTGCTCCGTGCTTTGTTACTCCGTTTCCTCCTGTCTTAACAACTTTGATGCACATTGCTCAATTAGCACACTAATTGCATATCTCCAAGATCCAACATCAGAAACTTGCACGTACCTTTTAGTCTTTCTTGGGACTGGACAGTCTTTGTCTTTGCTAACGAATAACGATTTGTGTAATAGAAGTACAATTATTACCTTAAAGTCGAGATAATTATTTAAAAAGTATTTTTTTTTCTATAAAGGCACAGGGTACATCGCCAGAGTTACACAATGCCAACTCTGTTAGTAAAACCGCAGAGATTCGCCATCAAATATGCAGTTTTACACATAAAGTAGATGGCAATCTGCATTTCTGCACACATGATTCTTCAACACATTTACAAAAATTAAACATTCACACATTTTCTCATGTGACCAAACAGATAAACGAACAGAACATCAGTTCTAAGTTCATTATCACACAGGGGACCACAAGTATGTTGTGATGTTTCCATGATACACTGGCTGTGCTCGACTTGGTCATCCGAGGACTCATACCTGGCATCACAGTCTACATAAAAGTGCATCGCGGTTCAGACGACACACACATCATTGTTCGAATTAACCACGAGGACACATTTGCACCCTTGTGTCCCCTTCAGCTGAGAGCCCTACTCGAGCCCTTAATCCGAATTGACAAGATGCACACTTTGTCGTGAAAGGGACATAGACTCATAAATTGTAAAGAGCGCAAGGGCAAATGATCAAGGGCACATTGCACTATCATCGATCACAGCACCTTGATTCTTTTGCACGTCTTAGAGTTAACGTGAGTTGTGTTTGGCAATGTAACAACCATGCCGCAATTTGACCTTAACTGGCCTGACATTATTATTTTTGATTACCTGAGCTGTATTTTACGAATATTACAAAACGTAATACTCGCAGTGAATGCGTCTCATATTGAACTCACGCTAACCAATAAAATTATATAGAATCAAGCCCCTGAACTTTTCAATATGCTCTTTCTCCTTTTGTAATGTCTGAGAAAAATTAACATCGTTATTGAATGATACACTTAAAACCGTACACAACAGCAACAACATATAGTTACTTGTATTTTTATCATTATATTTACGTGAAAAAGAATTCGTTTTCTTGTTGCATATGATTCGTCAAGAGTACACAACTAACAAAACAAAGTGGAGCAAATAAAACGTCTTGGTATGGACGTTTATCTACAAGACGTTGTTGGAGATAAACATCATTAATAAGAATGATTTGACTTCACACGCATCAACTTAGCTGCAACAATCGTCAGGTAATAACTTCAAGACGACGCAAGCTAGCACGATGCCACCGCAAGCCAGCACAAACTCGGTAAACAAGCAAGCAGATCAGATTAAACACCTAAATAAAGTGCAGTATGTCCTGTGAAACACATCAGCTTAACAGTTACGCGAATCGAAGATATATAAGTGAAGTGTGAAAATATTTACATTTTCACGTAGGTTCTACAGCTTACATGAGGTCGCATGTGTGGGGTGCGGTACACAACTAACTCACAGTCTGATAATTTATACTTCCCAACTTTGTAGTCCAGCCTTTGTTGCTCATCCATAACTTCACAGATCCCGAGATTCTTAAATTAGTACGTTTGACATAGAACAGGAAATCTAGAACATGATACGAGCGGAACTGAAGTAACAATTTGCGAAGTTCTCTAAGGCTGAATCTGCATAAGTCATTTTTATTAATAACCGCTTACTCTGGGAAAAAGATAATATTTTTCAAAGTCAATTGACACACTAGCCAAAAACATTCCAGGAACTTCGCAGATCCAGTCTTAGAAATTGTAGTATCAGTTTGTAGTATACTTTAAGTCGAAGTGTAACAAACTATTTTAAAATAAAATAAAACGGAAACAGACTGTCTGCGTTTCTTTTTCAACTTAAAGACATTTGCTCCCGCGATACCAGTAGCTAGCTTGAACTGCTTGCCCATACACTAGCTCTAATATTGGGACACGAACGAATAAAATGTAAACATTGCCCAATATACAACACATAAAATAATTATGACAGTATTATTCGCAGAACTGTGCACTAGAATCATTCTAATAGATTTTTTCAAGGATTCAAATTTAAGGTTCTACAAAGTCTTTACACGTGGACATAACGTAAAAAGGGGGAGGGGGATACATATTTAAAAGCTACTTTACTATTTTATTTGTGTTCATCATTTGTGATGTGTAACGGTACGTCGAAAATTAATATACGTACAACAGTCTCGGGTTTTCTTTAAAAACAAACTTTATCTCCCAGTATATTCGGTCAGAATTTGAGGCCATTGTTGATCTCAGCATGTCTGCACTGGTGCGATCCTACGGACCACTGTATGTGGTATGCAAACGTTATTAATGGCGATATTATAGCCCAATCACAAAAGGATACGCAACAGCTAACAACGCAATAAAACACATAAATGTCACAACATTTCACATTAAAATCTTCCAAACAAAACGCCGGTATTGAGCTTCACCCCTTTGCGTATGGATTTGAAACTCACGACGCATTAATTGTGATGACAGTTCCGTATAAAACCGACAAGTGATTAGATCGCAACATTTAACTTAAAAAGTGAGGAATTAGATGAGAAACTGCGGCAATATGCCCTAGTCTGCGGCACGTACGAGGCCACAGCCCATGTATTATGCGTACTGATGACGGCTCCACACACAAGAGCGCTAGAAACGTGACGTTTTAAGGCCATGCCCGGTAGTTTTTTTCACGTTGGTGCAAAAAACTCAAAAAGTTTCCAACCAAATGGGTTGAAAAAATTGAGAGCGTGTGAAGTCATACTATGCACAATTATACGTAGGCTTTAAAAAAAATGAGTCGTTTGCCAGTAAAAAAAAATATTTTGTGCCATTTTGGCTCATTTTCATGCTAAAATATGTGATACTTTGGGTGCAAGAATCTAAAAATCCATTGTGTTCATTGCAACGGAAAAATTCAGATAGAAACTTTGAT